>CATIWR010019252.1:0-43959 GCA_949677035.1 Omphalea diandra | reverse complement strand
TATATATATATATATATATATATATATATATATATATATATATATCGCTAAGATATATTATGTCAATTATATATCTTAAAAATGCAAATAATATCCTATTTCATTTTAACTTATTCAAATGAAATAGATCTTTGATAATTTAGATAATATCTCTAATTATCTTAATTATAAATTGAGAGAGTGGTAAAAACCCAATTGTTTTTTGGACTATTCTACGTGTGCGACCCTATAGTTTCACATAACATTGCAGAAGCCCAAATCATATTTCTGACCCACAAGTCATAAGTGGCCTCTAGTAAGACATTATGACTACCCAAATTATGTAAAGGTCAATAATCTGACAAGACTTATTTCACAAATAGTTTTATAATCCTTTTGTCACATTATATCTTAATTGAACATAAGGCATGGATCATGTCATCCTTATATAGTTCAATTCTTTCTCAATCTCCAAGTAGACTGATGAAACATAACATTGACAACCTTTATCAATTCATTACCATATGATCATACAATCTCTTCAGTCTGACTTATCGAAGGGCCCAAAGATATATTTCTCATAAAAATATATAAGGGATGAATTCCTTCTCAATCACTTATACTTTCTTTATATGATTTACTCCAAGTCCAAAATTAGTTTGTATGATTTTTCAGTTAAAGATAATGTTAGACTATATCAAAACATGAAGTTCATATTGGAATCTATGGTGATTTTCAGGTCAAATGATTAAGTTATTACTATCGCATGAGAATCACTTATGACTATTAATCCATATATTGTTCTCGTAGCGGGTCGACCAAATACAATGTTAATTAAACATGTATATATATGTTTGACTTAATATCACATACCTATGACTAGTAAAACATAGTGATCAATCAAATACATACTAATCTTCATTCATTATTATCCCAACAATAATGACTGACTAAGGACAATTTAGAATAGAATTCTTTACACCTAAAGGATGCACTATCAAGTCATATACTTGATGACATTAGGTAGAATAAATTATTCATGGATTTTATAATTTAGTTGTAAATAAAATATAAAGGAGATATTTAATATAATTGCAACCATGACATTATTAAAAATATCCATTACAAGCATTGGTCTAAGGCACATAACTAATAGTCTCCCACTTGTAATAGGCCCAATCAAAATTGTATCTAATACCCATTGATCTAGCATGACTCTCATGCTTTGACTTGATAGTCGTTCGATGAATGGATCAATTATGTTGTCATTGGTTGGCATTATACATATCTTCTTGTCTTTCCTCGCAATGATCTCTCGAATGAGATGAAAATGCTTGAGTATGTGTTTGGATTGTTGATGTGATTTTAGCTCCTTAACCTATACTATGGCTCCATTATTATCACAATACAAGTCCATTGGATTGGAAATGCTAAGAATAAGATCCATTTCAGTGATAAATTTCTTGATCTAAATAGCTTCCTTAGTTACTTCTAAGATGCTTATAAACTTAGCTTTTATTGTAGAATCGACCATGGTGTTTTACTTTGAACTTTTTCAGCTCACTGCACTTATATTAAAAAAACACAACCTGATTGTGTTAGAAATCGTCCTTGTCAGATTAGAAGCTAGGGTTTGTGTAACCACTTACAACTGTCTCGTCTTCCTATCCTTCATATATTAAGAGTGCATCTTTAGTTTTTTTTAAGTACTTTAGGATATTCTTAATGGTTGCCTAGTGAATTTCACTCAGATCTGACTCATACCTACTCTTTGTACTCAGTGCAAATAAGACATCAGGCAAAGTACATAACATGGCATACATGATAGATCTAATAGCATAAAGCATATGGAATCTTACTCATCCACTCTAGCTCATCTTATGTCTATAGTCATAGAGTCTTGTTGTCCCTTGGTGCCTTAGAAAGGGGTTAAATAAGGAAATAACAAGTAATTTCAAATAAAAACTACATGCGAAAATGAATGAAAGATAAAGACAAAATATTTATAGAGGTTTGACACAACTTGCTTATGTTCTCTCATCTACTATTCCCACTAGAGACTTCACTATCAAGGTAGCTTAAAGAGCTATCAACCACCTTTACAGCATTAGTTTTCGAGTACTACTAAGCCATTACATGTACACTTATGGGCACTACTAAAACTTTATTCCAATTTAGTTTCTAGGTACTACCTTAAACCTTTCGTAAAGTATGATTTTTAAGATCTCCTAACCAAGGGTTTCCTTAAATAATATACAACTTTAATGATGAGGATTAATTTCTTACTTAAGTAATGATACACTTTAAAGTACACTCACAAAGTATGTTTGATCTGATTGAGAGTATTGAGAGAATATCTAGAAAGCTTATTCTTCAAACTCTGTTTTAAAGATAACACTTACAAACTTTAAATAATGAATTTCTCTTAATTGCTAGAACACTCTTGGTTCACCCTTTTGATTTGAAAATAGTTTTTACAGTAGAATACCGATTTAATGGAATAGTTCTCTACTTATTTTTGTTAAGAATGGGTCTTTTCATAGGCTAAAACAAAGAACTAACTATTAGAGAGAAAGGTATCACTTCATATTATAGATGTAGACATTCAATGCTTGTTTCAAATTCTCCATACATGTTGTTGAGTCATCAACCATCATTGATTTCATGAAAACAATGGTGATTGTTAAGCAAAATACAACTTCAACATTCATTGATACTAACAAAATGCTCGTTGGGACTAGCTGTTAAAAAGAAGTTTATCTTAATTCTCCTCCTTTGACTTTCTCATTTGTTTATTCAACTAACTCAATTGTTGTTGGATATTCTCAATGCCTGTTGGTCTTCAATATCAACCCTTATTGAAATATGAACAATGCCCATTTTAAATTTTCAGGAAGGTGTGATTTTAATGCTTTGTTTTCCAAAATCTTCAACAGTACTTCAATGGTTGTTGGTGAACTTCTAATGTCTACTGAACATCCTCAATGTTTATTACATTATTGAAAGTGCCTTATTGGATGTTCTAGAAATTTTTGCTCAATCTAGGAAGCTTTTTCGATAGTAAGATCCAGTACCTATTTTAAGATCTTAAAAATTTTGCTCAATTCAAGTTATTTGGTCTAACGTCTGCTGCAGAAAATGTAATGCCTATTAAGAGATCAAGAGCATCACTCATTGTGAAATTATAATGCTTATTGTGAAGTGCCCAGTTTAAGTCATTTGGTCCAACACCTATTGCCAAAATGCAATGCTAGTTAAGAAAATAAGAACCACACCTATTGCGATGTTCAATGTGCATAGATCATGTGTTTGAATTATCTAATGCTTGTTGTAATAAAGGACAATGTCTGTTATGAGATCTAGAAGACTTTGCTCATGTTAGGGTGATATTCCAATGCCTGTGGAGTTACTTTAGTGCTTGTTGCTAAAGTCACAATGCCTACTGAATTATGGCAACACCCATTGGATTGTCAAGCTTTGTTTGCTTGATCTTAACTCTCTTAATACTTTAATCATAACTTTTTTCTCTAATCATCAAATGAATTAATGCACCTATAAGAATTAACACAGATAACTTGAACAAAGATTAGCTCTTAGATATGTTTGTGATCATTAAAATAAGACTTGGTTCAACATTCTTCCTTTTTTTTAAGATGACAAACAATCTATCAAAGTCAATCAATCTTACAAAACCAAAAGGTGTACATCATATAAATTCAATCAATCTCTAACTCCCCTTACATCAATATGTTCAAACTTCCCATGTAACGTGGATTTCTCCTTTAATAAAAAATCATCCTTGGCAAGATTTCCAAATATTTTGCTCATAAATATTTTACTTATATTACTCCCTCTTAAGCTCATATTATATGAACCATTTTAGTAAGTTCACATTTTATATTTCTTCCCCTTTGTCATTATAAAAAAGAATCAAACATCAATAGTAATAAAATATAGACAAAGAGTTAAACTTTTATTGCAAAAGTAATGTTGTCCAATACATCAGTTATTTTTAAAAAGAACAAAAACAAAAAGAAATAAAATAAACTATGCGCCATGAGGGGGTAAGGTTTTAGAGGGAAAGGTATGAGTTTGATCTTGAGGTTTTAGGGATGGTGAAGATTCTAGGAGGTGTTCTTGATTTTAGGCCTCTTATGGCTCCTTAGACTCTTATTCCTTAGGCTCATATGTTGGTGGAACCTCTTACTATTTTTTAGTACTTGGAGTCCATTGTTGAAGATTCAGCCCTTCTACTATCCAATCCAACGTTTGGTTGATGTCTTTCATATCTTTTTAAAGTTTTTTAACTTTTCATTAAAAAAAAGTAGTAGAGGACTCAACTATTTGAACAACATGAGTGAGGGTTTCCAACTGCTCAAGCACCTTCTACTCAAAAGGGAGTGAAAGCTAGAGCAGATGCAGCAAGTACACTAGTTATAATTCCTTCTATTATTGTAATCCTTACTCTAACAGCTTCTTTAATGTCCTCATTTTCCTCTTCCTCTTAAGGAATCTCACCTTCCTTATACACCCTCTTGATCAATCTAGTATCAAGTCTTTATAAGAAACCCCATGCTTAGTAGTATCTTCTCACAAATAGGCTCATTATGAGGTATCTCTTTCAGTACTATTCTTTTCTTCAAGCTTTTCTTCAATTTGGGGGATTGCTTTCATAAATTTTGCAATATTTGTGATATAGTGAGCCATCATAAATTAATTTTCCTTATCCACTTGCCCATCTATTCTCTACATTAAGAGTAAAGGATTATTCACCTTCTGTTTATTCTACATGCGCTAGAGGTATAAGAGTTTTGTTATGATGCAGTTTCCATTGGATTGGCCTCTTCTATTGATGTTCCAAGTGATGAACTTATGGGCAATCTTTAAGGCTTGACTCTTGATTTTGGAAGCCTTGTTGTTGTTATTGTCATTGTTGTTTTTACTTTTTCTATTAGTGATGGACTTCTAGAACTAGTTGACATCAACTTTGAAGGTTGGAGGAGGCTTTATTAGACCTTTATTGGATGCATCAAAGCACTTAACCATTTCATTTGGTCTGAGTGTGTACTTCTTCCCAAATAGCCTAAACTTTATTATGCCTTCTTGAACATATGCTTCATAATCACTGCCTAACGCTTTCAGAGTTATTAAGAACTCCACTGTCAACTCCAGGTAAAAGGATTCCATATGATGGCAAAACAGCTCCTATCAAATCTCAATCATTAACTCTTTAACTTTTTCAACCATTCCATCCCTTTCAAAATCATTCCACTCAAAAAATTTCCCACCTCCAAGATATGTCATTAGTAATTTTAGGCCATTAACATTAAGGATGCAATAGAGATCCAAGCAGCCATGCGACTGGTGCCTAGGGAGTAATTGGTTCATATAGGGTCCCCTACCGGTCTTGAATGATTGAGGCCTTGGTTAGGATGATTTTGCTAATAACGATAGTTATCCAGGCATTCCTCTAGCATAAGGTGAATAAGGGGGACCATTCTTCACCCCAGGGCCTAAAGGACTACTACACATCCTAAGTGTTAGCTGATAGAGTCTGCCTTTACTGCCCAAGGTAATAAAAGGGCTCGTGTGTCAACTTTTTGAGGGCTGGAGCCCATGGTGGGGGGTGCAAGCTGGATCCAATGCTTGATAGCCTTATGGAGTCTTGCATGGCATCTGCGACAAGGTCGATGATGCCACTATAGCTTATTCAATCAATTTGCAACTTCAAGCTAGCCGAGACTACCCATGTGAGTATCCACTTTTTTCACTCTTATGTTATTTATTGCTATTGAAGTTTTATTGCCAAAACATTTCCCTTTTATTCTTGCAAATTCCATGCATCTAGGTTAAGGTTATGATGGACCCTATTGCCACTTTAAACAATGTTATAACTCAATAAACTTGATCGATATAGGTTAGCAGCAAAATTAATAATAGAATGAATAAAAAATGTATGCATATTTATGGTTAGCATATGTATGATTTATATCCTAACCATCTTAACCCTTGTATGACTTGCAAGAGACTATATAGTGCTTGACTTGGGAGCTTCGACAAATTGATCAACACTAGTAAAGGTAAAGGGCCAGATAGAGACCATGGGTTAGGCATCGATAGGGGATTCTTAGGTGTATATGGGCACTGATGATGAGGGAGATCATGAGGCAATGCCTTTGAAAATGAAAAGGGATTAAGTCCACCAAGCATATTTAGACTTTAGATTTTCTTTTCTTTTCAGTACAATACATTTTTTGATATTGTTGATATTTTTGCATAGTCGTATAAGCGTATTGAGCAATTTGAAAGCCCCCAATGCCTTTTGGATGTTTACTATGATGATATGACTTTTTAGGATATTTCGAGGTGATGATGCCTCCATTTTTGTTGAACCACAAAGTATTTTATTTAAAAACATCAAATTTTGACTTTAACCCCTAAGCATTGTCATGCGGTTGCATGATTTTGACTTTTTATGTTTACACAAGTGTGTTTTGAAATAGGAACAAATGATTTTTGAGCTGAAACTACGAGGGAAGTGTTGTTGTAAGCATTTGATTTTGGACCTCAAGATATAGAGCCTGATGATGAAAATCACTGAACACATCTAAAAAATGCAAAGGGGAATTGCTAAAGGAAAAAATAAATACCTTTGGAAACCTTAAAGAAGGCTAAAACTAAGCCTAAGACCAATAGCCTAAGTTGCCAGCCTAGCCCACTAAGGTTGTACAGCTATCCCTAAACCCTAACCCTTAGAATCTTCTGAAACTGGTCCTCATTTAAACCTTAGGGTTCTCAAGCCAAGACATATGGATGTATAGCCCATTCTTGGTTATACAGTATGTATGAAAACCCTAATTCTAAGAGGTCCATCTCCCTCTGTATGATTGGATGTGTCTATGGTGCAACCAGAACCATGTTATTCTCTGATGCACTCTCCTAACACCTATAAGTACTCCTCCTATTTGAATAGAGGGGGAGGCTTGGACAACCCTAAAGTCATTCAATCAAAATTCACTATCAAACATCCCTTAACATAGAAACTCCAAACTCAACCCACCTCATTCAAATGCAGAATTATGTCTTTTCTCTTAATCATTATGTATTCCTAAGCATTTAGAGGATACTAAACTCATGGTGTGCCTCTAAGGGCAATAAATCATCAAAGAACACATCTAAGACTCCCTTATCCCCCTCCTCCTCTTCCTCTTATTTTCCTCTCCTATTTTGAAGACCCAGGAAACAGGGGTTGTATAGCCTTGATTGTAGGTTATATATCCCCTCATTTAGGTTTTACAGCCCCAATATTATGTTGTACAACCTAGTTTACCTGTAAACAATTTATGCAAATTTTACTTTCTTCTCTTTTTGGATTCTTCTTGTTCTAAAACTTTTTTTTTTTGTGTTCCAATGTTCTAGTAACATAATGGGATGAGGAATGACATCTTAGGATTCCCATTCACCTCAAAATGAAACCTTGGTGTGGTTTCTGAGTGGTTTTACAACCCCTTTTTACGTAATACTCCATGTTATCTTACTTTTGGTTTAATGGTAGTTTTGATTTTGTTTTGATCATTTAGGATAGTGACCAAGTAAGGAACTTATGGTTCCAATGACCTTGAGAATCTCTTTTGTGATTGTGTTTGTGTTTGGAATACATAGCTAGTGTTTTGGCCTTATATTTCTTCCTTTTTCTATGAGTTGCATACTAACCCTCCACTATGGTTAGTCATGCACATAGATGCCTAGCTCTTTGTGAGTTATATAAAGGGGAGGATTCATCAATCCTATAATCTTTGATGATGATTTGATTTAGGCCATTGAAGATCCTCCATCATACTTTACATTGCATGTCCATGGTTTTCTTACTGTTCATGATGCACATACTTATGTTTAAATATGTAATATTGTCTATGTGATGTGGGGATGTGAAATTATGGATTTAGATGGATATCTAGGCACCTTTTGCATAGGGAAAGATGGTAATATTTGTTATATTCATTCCTTATGCTTTGATTTCATTTAGTTTGTCCTATATTTACTTCATTTACTAACTTTGTTCTTTTCCTTTGGTTGTAAGTGTTCTTACTTGAGTTAGACTATGAACTTGGTCTTCATTATCATCTTACATGATTATGGATGATTATGCTTGAATGGATAGATGATAATGTATGTTAAACCCCCCATGCCATGTCATATGATCCCACTCCTCATTTAGAATGTTATGGATAGATGATGACGTGTATGATACCCCATGATGCACGACCCCTAACCCTTGAAGTTGATTACTTGATTTGTTTAAGGGAATTGCAGTTAGATGTACATTTAGGGCCGATAAATTAGACTAATTAATAACTAGGTTAAGATATTAAAAGTGAACCAAAGATGCCCGAAGGGTTGTATCCTAATATCCGAGCAATTTAGGGTGCCTAACCTATTCTCTAAGTTATACCTAATTTTCAAATTCGATCTCTGATGGAGTGAAGATGAAATAGGCCTTTTAATTGACTTAGCTGAATTTTCGATTTTGCCTTCCCTAAACTATGATCTTAACCAAAGTTGGGTAGCAACTTCTCACTCTTAGCGATGATACTAATGTATAAATTCTACCTTAGTCCCCTAATGACCACCACTTGGATACGTAAGCTTTGAAATTCATACAAGGCCTTAAGGATTCCCCTTTTATCCAAATCATGCACCATGGGGTTATACCAATGTATGACCCCCTATCCTCTTTATCCCCCAATAATTGATAAAAGGATGGAGTTGCAAGCAAGATTCCATAAGTTCGAGTGAAACTTAAAGCGCTCATGATGGTGACTTTGTTGGGGACCCAAAATTGACTCTTCATTTAATCTTTAGTTCACTTGTAATATTTTAAACTTGTTAGTGGTTTAGTCTATTGCATTCATGTAGCCTCCACACTTTACCATGTACGCTGAGTTGCCATTAGACAAATTGATGGTTCTTTAAACTTGAGACTTAAGCTCCATTCTAGCTTAGGAGATTGTGAGTAGGATTCATCAGTCATATGCCTAGAATCGTTAGGTATATTGAATAGGGAATCACAAAAATCGCCACATAAGTTTATAGGAGTCATTAACTACAACAACCTTATCAAGCATTTGGTGCATGTAAGGGCTAATAATACCTTGGAATAGGTCACCCCTCTTGTTTATATTTCTTCTTTAGAGGAGAGTGAAAGTCTTCGAAGATCATGGTTAGGCATCCCTAATGTAAGGATAGATGTTACCCCCACCCTTTTGTTGTAATTATCTCCCACATATAAATATTGATGTATTCCCGCTTCCCCGCCATGTAAATACTTTTTGTGTACATCCTTTTCTCTTTAAAGGGATCTTTTTCCTTGTATGTATTTCTTCAAAAATGTAAATAGTTCTTTCTTTTAGTGCCTTTGTATATATGTTCTTTCGAGGCTTCAACTCTTCCTAGTCCAAGGTGACCTTGCACATTCTTTTCCCCATGATGGTATAAGAAAGAGAACCCACCTAGGATAAAGTGACTAGACCTCGTGTGTGGGAGGAATATGATTAAAAGGATCATTTGCAAAATGATTTGTGCATAACATGCATACATGCATTTATTACCTATTCATGCATCATACTGATAGCCCTTATCTTATGGCCATCATAGCTCCATCTAAACTCTCGTGAAAGAAAATGGGCAATCAGCTTGCTAAAAAGAGTAAGACTTTGAGTCCAATCCAAAAAGTCAACCTAATCATTAAACCAACCATACCACTAGAGATCTTGGAAAAGATGATGGTCGACTTCAGCCGTAAGATGGAAGAAAGGATTACTGAGGAAGTAAACAAACACGTCAATGAGATTCTTAAAAGGAGGGAGACTTCTGCTAATAGAACTCATAAAGATAAAGCACCAATGGAAGCTCCCCAATATGTGGTGACTGATATGATCTATTTTTGATAAAAAAAATACCATAAAAGCAAGCTTGCTAAGGAAATGGAAAGTACAACTACCATTTCAAACAAATCTGCGAAGAGTGAGAAAGAGAACACTTAGTTTGATGACTTTGCCAAATAGTTAGAGAAAATACAGAAGCCTTTAGGTGCTAAAGTTTTGGAAAGAGGAATAGACATTGACGAATTGTTAGCCCACAAATCTAAGAAGCTACCAACTAACTTTTGTTTGCTTGAGCTTCCCAAATTCACAAGGATTCAAAATGTTAAGAATAATGTATGTTCGTATGTGCTAGTAATGAAGGCGTTCGAGGTTTTGACATACACTATGTTAAAACTCTTCAAGCTATCATTGGAAAGGTTTGCTAGGACATGGTAGTTCAACTAGCTAAAGACTATTAAGGAGAACTAGAAGTAGCTGATAGAAGCTTTTGAAAGGCACTTTGCTTTTAACTCAGATATGGAGGTCATGTTGTAAGACATGGAATATTTAAGGTAGAAAACATATGAAAGCTTCAATGATTACATCAAAAGATGGAAGAAGACAACTACAAAGGCGAACACGAGGCCTATAGAAAGAGAATAGGTCAGAATGACTATTAAAGGGCTCCACCTAGCATTGGCACCTAAATCAAAGGGATATTGATCAGAAACTTTAAGGATCTTCAATAAATTGGGTTGCAGGCTAAAGAATTGGAATCTGAGTTAAGAAGATATAATATAGGGGAAGAAGAAATGCTACATCCTAGCCTCTAACTAAGGGAAACAAAACATTCGATGTCAATGCAGTAAGGGCGCTAAGACAATTTACTGACTTAAGGATGCCTCTATCCAAGACATTTAAGAGGTTATAGAAGAAGTATCCACTATCTAGGGGGTACAATGCCAATGTTACTATGCTTTTCATTAAGGAAGAAGTCACAACACGATGACTACTACAAACTGAGGCATGAGATTTAGGATCTCATTGACAATAAGATGATTGTTCTACAAAATTCTAGAAGGCCTTGCATCTGAGCCCAAACTATCATAATGTTCCTCCTCTAAAGCAAATGACATTTATGATAGATTCTGAAATTCCTAAGGAAGCTGTTATTTCTACTATTAAGGAGGTTGCAAAGGGAGGTTTCTAGTTATTTGCACTAATAAACCTTATGAAAGTTCAAATGAAGAAGTAAACGATGAGCAAAGAAATAGGGTGATCCAACATTGAAGGAGAGTGATAAAGAGAAAGAAGTGAAGTACATAAGCCATGTGACATGCAACGGGAAATACCACCTTGATTTAAGAAGCTTCTAAGGAAATAAGGGTTGAGAAAAAGGCAGACGAACTCATTATGAAGGAGAAAGAAGAAGACAATCCTATTGTAAAATAGTTGAAGAAGATGTCAGCCCAAATCAATGTGTAGGAGTTGCTCATTACCTCTTAGGACCATAAGAGGTTCATGGTTAGGGTTTTATCTAGCATGATCATTTCTAGTGAAGCTACTCTAAAGGATGTTATTGCATTAGTGACTCGTAAGGGCAAAATCACTTTCTTAGATAAGGATCTACCATCAAAAGGAAGGGATCGCAACCTAGCTCTATTCATTCGAGCTGAGCTGAAGGGAGATACATGTCATGTGTGATGGTTTATGATAGGTCTATGATTAACATCTACCCAGTAAAGTTATTATACAAGTTTGGCCTATCTAAGAAAGATTTGAAAGCTTTTGATAGTGTCATTCAAGCTTATAATAATAGTAGAAGGCTAGTTTCGAGTGTGCTCAAGACCTTGGTAAAAATGGGCATAGTAGAGGTAATAGTGGAATTCACAATCTTCGATATTCTAACCACTTTTTTACTTTTGTTAGGAAAACCATGGTACCACCCGTTAGGTGGTGTGCCTTACAAAGTTCATCAAAAAGTTAAGATTCCTTACAAAAGGGAGATCATGACCATTTGTGTTGAGGTTAAGGAGATTGTATCAGCTTTAAGTATGGTTGTTCCTCATCTCCAAGGGTTTTAGGCTGTTAAAGTCACTAATAAATGGGTTGACCTTAAGGTGATGAGATTATGAAGAATATGAACTTTCTTTCAGGATAAGGGTTAGGGAAGAATTCTACTGGCATATAAGAGTTCCTAGAAATCCCTACTCATGCCATGAGGAAAGGACTAGGGTATGGTAGTAAAGAGTTAGAGCTAAAAGTAAAGGACTTGCGCAGACTACTATCAAATTTCTTTATAAAAGAAAGGGAGGCCATTAAGAAAATTGGACATAAGGTAACCCAGAATGAGAAGTCACTAGGCAAGGATATAAATGAACTTACAAAGGCTTTTTTTTCCATTTAGATGTTAGCAAATTAGGATATCAGACTTATTAGGACTCATTAGAAAATGAGGATGGTAAGAAGAGGAGATAGAACAAAGGAAACAAATTGCAAAGACAAAGGATGATTAAGAATAAGGTTTGTCTATAATTCTACATGGGCATCAGTATAAATGGCCATGGAATCAAAAGAAAAAGATCACTAACAAATAGAGGGAGTAATATGCGGTGGATTAGAATTTATTGGCCAATGTCGACGTTCATGCCAAAAATGGGTCTAACTCAACAAAGTAATGTGCACACTTTATGAATTCAGAGTGGAAGTATACTGGATTATGCAAGTTCATTAAGGCTATTTATACAGGGATAAAATTAGGGGAAGAGACTAGTTGTGAACTCTATTAAGGAAGTAAGCAGCAAGGAAATGCAAAGCCATGCTAATGAAACCAAGCTTGTCATTGTTGATGATATAATACTTTAAGTAGATTTTCTAAAAATTGAGCTAGGGGATGATCAGATTAAATAGATTTTTTAGAGAATTGTTAAGGTTGTTGCTAGTATAGAGAATGGAAAAGAGTTATATCCTTTGCAGAATGTTGATCTTAAGGTTCTAACTGATGATGCAAAGGGTAAAGAAGAGGAAAATGCTTAGGCCGATGGAACTCTAGTCAACCAACCAAATGAAACTGATTTTCTTGCTACTATTGATGTTATTATTTCTAGTCTCTTAGAAGATGATGACGTATTCCTCTTTAAGTTCAAGGTGATGAATGATGAATTTACTTACTTATGTGATGTGTTTCCTGACGGTAGTGTGTATAGCATGCATCATTTCATGAGCATATTTAACATTAATTTTGTGCATACCACTACATTTAATCTTAGCACATACAAAAATCCTATGATCTTGCTCATTACTAGTGATGTCACACTAGAGGAGTGAAAGAAGTAGAATAGCTGCTTGGGAAATAATCAAAGGGTTTTGTCTGGATATACAAAGACATGCCAAGGGTTGATAGGTGAATTGCATAACACAAAATTTTGACCTACCCACACATCGAATTGATAAAGTAGAAGCTTTAAAGGATAAGACCTGAGTGCACCCAATTGGTCAAGAAAAAAGTAGCAAAGCAATTGAATGCTAAGTTCTTAAATCTAGTAGATTATCCTGAATGGTTAGCTAACATAGTGTTAGTATCGAAGAAGGATGAGTGAGTAATGATGTTTGTCGATTATAGGGATCTAAATAAGGCATGCCCAAAGGATTATTTTCCTTTACCACATATAAACATTCTAGTGGATAGCATCGCAACTTGCATTACGTATTCCTTCATGGATGGATTCTCTGGGTATAACTAGATTCTTATAGCTATCACAGATAAGTTGAAGATAGCTTTTATCATAAAATAAGGGATATATTGCTATAAGCTTATGCCGGTTGGGTTAAAGAACTCGAGAGCCACATACTAGCTAATGACAACTACCCTATTGCATGACTTAATCTATAAAAAAGTGGATGTGTATGTGGATGACATGATGGTGAAGTCAAAAATTAAGGAAAGGCACTTTAAATCTTTGAAGAAATTTTTGAAGAAGATCGATGAGTGCAATTTGCGGTTAAATCCGAAGAAGTGTGTGTTTAGGGCCACCTTCGGTAAGCTGTTGGACACAAGGTTAGCAAGAAGCGAATCGAAGTGGATCCAGATAAGGTAAAGACAATTTAGGATATGCCTACACCTAAGATGGAGAAGGAGATCTAATGTTTCAAGCTTGACTAGATTAAGTACTTACATGTGGCTCTTTCTTTGATTGAAAGATTAGCGAAGTGGTTGATCTTGTTGACTAAATTTTATATTAAGTATGTACACAAAAAGGTGATCAAGGGACATGCAATTTTAGAGTACTTAGCATAACAACCTGTCAAATAAGGAGAATATGACCTTCCCTTATTCCCAAATGAAGGTTCAGGAGCAAATGAGCCCCAAGGATGGAGACTATACTTAAGTAGAGATGTAAACAACAAAAGGGTAGGTCTAGGAGTAATTTTGATCTCGTGGAAGGATAATTTTTCCCTGTAGTTAAAAAATTAAACTATAAGGTGACCAATAATGTGATTGAATATAAAGCCTGCACACTAGGGCTTAACTCTTAAAACAAATAAGGGTGAAAATAGCAGAGATGTTTAAGGACTCATTACTAGTCATTTCGCATATAATGAACGAATGGGAATTCAAAAAAGAATGTTTACGCCCATATCTAGAGCATATAAAGCATAATTTTTTGAGAGTCACATTCCATCATCTACTAAGAGAAGAGAATGTAATGGTCAACACCTTAGCCACTTTAGTCTCTGCATGGGATGGGTTGAAGGCAATGCCTATGAAGCTACTTATCAACTTCAATTTAGGTCCCTATGTTACATGGGTAAAGGGGTAATGTAAGTATCAGTAGAGAACCATCCTTGGTATTTTAATATTAAAGGTATTTATAAAACATTGAATACCCTGAAGAGGCTGGGAAGAGGGATAAAGATATGATCCGAAGGTTATGTTTGTAGTTTATGGTTATGATGAAGTAATGTATAAAAAGGATGCCTGATGGAGTCCATTTGCAATGTGTGGCAGAAGAAGAGGTTGATAGATCATATAAGAGGTACATGTAGGGGTTTATGGTCCCCATATGAATGGTAAAGTATTGGTAAAGAAAATTTTGAGATTAGGATATTACTAGACAACTATAGAGCATGGTTATATTCAAAAGGTTTAGAGTTGTCACGAATGCCAGGTTCATGGGAGCCTCAATCACTTGACTCTAACTAAGTTGTAAAATTTGGCCTCACCTTGGCCATTTGCAGCATGAAGCGTCGATGTAATCAGAGAAATGAGACTAGCTTCTTCAAGGACATAGATACATTATTGTGACAATGGATTACATTTTGAAATGGGTAGAGGTGGAAGCCTTCAATAAGCTTGGGGTAAAACAAATGGTACGATTCATTGAGAAAAATCTCATTTGTTGCTATGGTGTGCCACACCATGTTGTTATGGATAATCGTGTCCATTTTAAAGCAAAGGTTTGGGTCATGTTAGAAAAACAGAGTAGTCAACCATAAGTCATCTCCTTATAAGCCATAGGCTAATAGAATAATGGAAGCAACAAATAAGAATATTAAAAACATCATTGCTAAAATGGTTGAGACATATAAAGACTAGTCTGAAAAATTACCTTTCGCTTTATAGGGTTATCAATCTATGATAAGGACATTAACCGAGATGACACCGTAGTCATTAGTATATGGAATGGAAACAGTATTGTCAATTGAGCTAGAAGTGAAGTCCTTACAGGTATTAGTTGAATATGGCATTCTTGAGAACCAATGGACGAGGAGTAGACTTGAACAATTGACTCTATTGGATGAGAAGAGGTTGAAGGCCCTGTACCACATCCAATTGTATCAGGCTAGGATGGTTGCAAATTTAATAAGAAAATCAAACCAAACATGATAAAGGCTGATGATCTAGTGCTAAAGGCAATACAACCATTGACTCAAGATCCTCGAGGAAAGTTTTGGCCAAATTGGGAAGGCCCCTCTATGGTCAAACAAATATACTTAGTTGGCATAGTGAAATTAAAGGTGAATGAGAATGAATTCACCAAGGCAATGAACTTAGTCAAACTGAAGAAGTGTTCTATGTGGGGTGTGAGACAAGTAAAATAGCCTGCTAAGTTTAAAACCCAAAAGGGCGATTTAGGCAAAAGTTAAAGAATAAGAATGAATAAAATAAATAGAGTAAAAGTTGAGAGAGTGCGACTAACCACTAAAGAATCATTAACAAAAATAGATGAGCAATGACAAAAAAGATAAGGATGGATGAGCAAAAGAATAGTGAAACAAATGCATTAGGCAATTTGTGTTTATTGTGCCAAAAAGCTATGAAGCGATACTAAGAATGGGACTATGCATTTACAAGATCACTTTTCCATTTGTTCATTAAGAAAAACTAGAGGCATAAAACAATCCTTTTTTAGACTTATGGTGAAGGGTGATGGATAAATTAACTTTTAACCTATATTTTCAATAAAGAGACTACATGAAAAGAATTGGCTTCAATGATTGTCTTGCATGACTATACTTTTTAAAGATTTGTTAATGCTATTCAACCTATATTTCATATGGTTTCTTTAAACACATTGAAGAATGATATATTATAAATTTATGATTTTGAAAAATCAAAGGCAATGACTTTGTTTCAAAAGAATGAGAGTACAATTACAATCACATCGAATATGTAAACTTCCATCAATCAAAAGAAAGTTTATTATGTTTATCACTGCAGACTTCGTAGATGCCTCATGGACTTTACAAAGTCGAATTCTAAGATAATTCTTTTATCTCATTACTTTATTTATATTGTCTAAACTTGCAATACTTATGTCTTACTATGTATTTAATTATATATTTAGGTTCATCTATGTACCTTGTCCTCATATGGCTAAAGTTCTTTATGATGTTATGTACCTTTACACATCATATACTAAGGGCAATTCTCCATTAACACTTGCACCACCATTTTGTAGACATGACATGGCATTATAGATCTAAGTGTGATAAAAAGCTTGAATGGCATTGCTCTCAATCCATCCTAAACAGAAACCTAGGTTTCTAGAGCATTAACCATCACGATTCTTTTCTAGTGGTAGGTGATGGAATATAATCCTTTAAAAAATTTTTGTAATCCTCTTTAAATGCTCTAAGTATATAATCAATCATTTTTCCCTTAATTCCCTCTCATTTGTCACTTGAGAAATAATCAATAATGAATCCCAAACACTTTAGCAGTTTTAACCCTCATATGCATTAAAAGTTCTAGCCTGAGCACACAAGCTTCATACTAGGCCATGTTATTGGTTACCTTAAAGTCTAGCTTTTTTGCCAATGGGGAATAACTCTCCTTTCAACAATATCAAAATCACACCCATACCTATTCTTTTCTTGTTTATTGCCCTAATAAAATACATTTTCTAACCCAGAGGGTCGATCGCACCTAATCCTTTATCAGGGAATTAAGGAAGTTTTTATTCTCCTTCTTCGAAAAGATCGTTGGCCCTAGTGCACCAAGAAAGGGGGGTTGAATTGGTGGCAAATTTGAACTTCTGATTTTAGAGGAAGCTTACAAATATGAAAGATTAGAGAAAGAGTAAGAGAAGAATGAACACAAGAGTTTTATAGTGGTTCGGGTATTAACCAACCCTACATCCACTCCCCAATTCACCAATTGGGCATTTCACTCAATCTCTAGTATTTTACAAGCTCACACTCAACTTAGTATTTAGGCCCACACCAAACCTTACAAGTGTTTTTTCAAGGCTCACACTCAACCTAGTGCTTAGTCTCACACCAAACCTTACAAGTGTTTTTCTAAGGCGAACACTTAAACCTATACAAGAGTTTTCTAAGGCTCACTCTCAAACCTATACAAATGTTTTCTAAGGCTCTTCTCAAACCTATACAAGAGTTTTCTAAGGCTCACTCTTAAACCTATACAAGAGTTTTCTATATAAGGGTTAACTCTCAAACCCAACCCAAAAGGTGTTTAAAGCTCACACCAAACTATGTACAAAGAAATAAATAATGAAAGTTGAAAAATAATATATCAATGGTTATCGTCTTGCATTTAAGTCCATTTGGTGGTGTATTTATAAGCACTAAAGAGACATTACAAATAAATTATTAACAAATCTCCAAGATATACTAAACATATTTAACATTAAATGCTTGTCAAGCGAAAGTCACGATCGCTACTACCATTTCACGATCGTGAATTTCTAATTTACACTATCAAAAATTGCAGCAAGAACCCCATCTTGTGTCTAACAACTAGTCCACATGTCAATTATCTAAGAAAAGTAGTTGTTGGTCTTTCTAGCAAATCTTAACGTTCGCAGTCGTGATTTTGTTTTGTCATGGGCACAACTGAGATCGTGAATTCTTCTGTTTGGTGAGGAAGCTTCAACTCATTGAGTCGCGATCACGATCAACCCTTTACGCTCGCGATTTTTTATTTACAACGATTACATTAGACACTTGGCATGTTGTGGTTGTGGCTTTGGTTCCCTCTTTTGTCACTATGAAAGTCGCGGTCACGAACCCAACGCGACACCCACTGTAAATTCCTCCATGACTTGAGCATACTTTTCTTCGGCTAAGTCACAGCTGCAAAAAGTGTCAGTGAATTTCTCTAGCCTAGCTTCATCTATGCTTAAAGTTATTTCACGGTCGCTATTTAGAATAACCACATCACAAATTTGAATGATCTTTACAATGTTAGAGATTTTGAATTCCAAATAAGATAACTCTTATAAACTATAAAAACAACACTTAAAATTGAAATTATAACTTTCAATCTATATTGTCAAGATCAAAAGAATGTCTTAGACTTAGGTTTGAACAACCTTGTCCAACAATCTCCCCTTTTTTAGTTTAATAATCAAGATTGAATATGCAAACGATAAAGAATCAATTATGCATGCTCTTGAGAGAATGATTATGAAGTTATTAAAATCATAAGTATGAAATTGCTCCCCCTCAATCCATACTCCCCTTAGTTATTTTAATAAGATTATTGTCAATTTTATCTCCTCTTTTTATATGTTCCCTCTTTGTATATTCAGTCAATTATCTCTCCCCCTTTGTCAATATCAAAATGAGAGGAATAGAAGGGAATAAGAGAGAGAATAGGGAATATGAGAGGGAATGACCACAAACTTGTCAATCATACAAACTCAAATTTGAATAGCAAGCATAAGTAATCTTGCATAATTGATCACAATATGTCACATATAAGATAAATGGATGAAACATAAATGCAAAATATTCAAACATTTAAAGATGTTTGAACATATAAAGTAGGGCTAGAAATTTAAGAATTTTCATATATGGCCCTAGTATAGAGTATATGATTTTGATGATTGATTTCAACATTTGGAATGCAGAAAAACTCAAATGCAAAATGAATTGATTCAACTCATCACACAATCAATCAAATCAAATCAAACATCTCAACACATAGATATATCAAGTAATAAAACTCCCCCTTAATGTATGCATAAATATATTAATTTGAAAACATAAGGAATAATGGATACATTACAAGTTTAGTATCCATGGCTTGATACCAAATAACCTTTTGAAACTTTATCCCTTCTTCATTAGCAATCTCCATTCACCTTCAAATTTTCCATTAGGATAATTTGGTGGAGTCCCTATCCTGCAATATCAAACACTTTGCTTTGGCACCCAAACATGCTTGGGTCATTAGGGGTTAGTCTTTGAAGGATCCTCCAATTTAAGGTATGCCTTCCAAATGTGGCAAAATACTTTGATATGCCCATTTCTCATGCAATAATGATATTGAAGTTTAGACTTGTGAGTCTTTCTCCTATGCACAACCATAGTATGAGTACCATAGTATGAGTAGGGGGACTTCTCATACTAAGGGGGTGAGAATGTATACAAGTGCATGAGTGATTAAGAGTAAAAGAGAATTTATTATATTTATATGGTTGAACATGCTTTTTGTTATAAATGTAAGCATATTTTGCTTTTTAAGCCTTGGCTCTTAAGCCTTAGGGGGTCTTTCCTTTGCCGTTAGGCATAGGTGGCTTAGTGCTAGGAGCACCTTTTTTCTTCATGACCTCAATACTTGAAGTTTGAGGTGTTGATGCTCTAATAAATGTAGTGAGTGAAGAAGTAGATAAAGAGGCTTCATTAAAGCCTAGACCATGCCTAACTGAAGGAGGTCTTTGAGATACAATAAGTGTAACCAAAACTTCCTTCCCCTCATAAAACTTAGAAATAGAATTTCTAAGCTTAATGACTTCATTATTTAAACAATCATTTTCCTTTCTCAAAGAGTTAAAAGAGGATAAAGAATTAGAAAGACTCTCTAGAGACTTTTTGAGTTCTTCATTAGAAGTCTTCAACTCACTTGCAAGATCATTTAAGGATTTAAATTCATCCTCTAGTTTGGAACATTTTTTCTTGTAAGTTTTTATTTGTGACTTATATTTGTCACATTTCAAAGTGAGAGCTTCTAAAAGCTCTTCATCTATATCATTAAATACATCAAAATCATCATAAGAGTGTGGATAAGTACTTACCTCTTTGGAGAAGTCCTCTTGAGCCATAAAGCAAAAGTTTGCTACTTCATTTTCTTTTTCATCGCTTGACTCATCATTCCAAGTAGCCTTGAAGCTCTTTTTCTTTTCCTTGTAATGACAGAAAGATGACTTTCTTTGGTTTTTTCTTTTTCTTCTCCTTTTCATCAACTCTTTAGTCCTTCTTGATATTTTGGCAAGCTTTTTCTCTTCTTCATCACTTTCATTAGAGTCACTTGAGCTTGAATAATCTTTTTAATCATTGAAGGCAAGAGCTTTTTTCTCCTCTTTGTTTCTTTGTTCTCTTAGCTTTTTCATCTCTTCATCATTCTTGAGAGCCATCTCATGAGTGAGAAGCTTACCAATCAAGGTATCAGTTGGCATTTTTCCCAATCTCTGGATTGGACTTTTGAATGTTGCATACTCTTGCACCAAATTTATCCAGTTGAAGAGATTTGAGGATTTTAATGTTTACCTCATAGTTGGTAAGAATCTTCTAAACTTTTTCATGTTTGTGACAATAGATAGAAGTCTATTTGTCATTTTGGTGATGCTTTCATGGTCTTTCACCATGAAAAACTCCCACTCTGTCACATACATCTCCAACCTACTTGATTTCACAAGAGTTATGCCCTCATGATAGTTTTTCATTGCTTTCCATATGGAATGTGCAGTTTGGCAATGTTGGACTCCTCCAGTTTCTTCTTTTGACATGGAGCTTAGGAGAATAGCCAATGCCTTATTGTTCTTCCCATTTGCCTTCCTTTGTGCTTCACTCCATTTGTCTCTAGCAACTCCCACCTCTACTTCTTCAACCATCTTTATTGAAGGCTTCCACTCTTCAAGTATATAATCCTATAAGTTGATGAGATCGCTATCAAGATAGATCTCCATTTTATGCTTCCAAATAGCATAATCATTACAATCAAAGTGAGGATTAAGATGAGAATGGACTCTTTCTTGTGCCATTGATCTTTTCTCACACAATTAAGGCTTGAATTAAGACTTGGCTCTGATAGCAATTGTTGGCCCTAGTGCACTAAGACAGAGGGGTTGAATTGATGGTAAATTTGAACTTTTAATTTTAAAAGAAGCTTACAAATATGAAAGATTAGAGAATAGGTAGGAACAGAATGAACACAAGAGTTTTATAGTGGTTCAAGTATTAACCAACCCTACATCCACTCCTCAATTCACCAATTGAGTATTTCACTCAATCTCTAGTGTTTTACAAGCTCACACTCAACTTAGTGTTTAGGCTCACACTAAACCTTACAAGTGTTTTTCCAAGGCTCACACTAAACCTTATAAGTGTTTTTCCAAGGCTGACACCTAAACTTATAAAAGAGTTTTCTAAGACTCACTCTCAAACCTATACAAGAGTTGTGTATATAAGGGCTAACTCTCAAACCCAACCTAAAAGGTGTTTAAAGCTCACACTAAACTATGTATAAAAAAATAAAGAATGAAAGTTGAAAAATAACTTAGCAAGATTTTTGGCACATATCAATGGTTATCCTCTTGTATTCAAGTCCATTTGGTAGTGTATTTATAGGCAATAACCATAAAAAATAAACTATTAACAAATTTCCAAGATGTGTTAGACAGATTTAGCATTAATTGCTTATCAGGCGGAAGTTGCGGTCGCTGCTACCATTTTGCATTCACGAATTTCCAATTTGCACTGAGGAGCAGAAAATTGCAGCAAGAACCCTATCTTGTGTCTAACGGCTAGTCCACGTGCTAGCTGTCCATTGGTTGTCTAAGAAAAATAGTTGTTGGCCTTTCTAACGGATCTTAAACTTCTCAATCACAAGTTGGTTTTATCATGGGAACGACTGAGACCGTGAATTCCTCTATTTGATGAGGAAGCTTCAACTCTTTAAGTTGCAGTCGTAACCAAACCTTCACGCTCACGATTTTTGATTTACAATAGTTCATTGGACACTTAGAATGTTGTGGTTGTGGCTTTGGTTCCCTCCTTTGTCATTAAAAGTCGCGGTCGTAAACCCAACGCGACAGCTACATGAATTCATCTGTGACTTAAGCTTACTTTTCTTCAGCTAAGTCACAACTATGAAAGTGCCCACGAATTTCTCTGGCTTAGCTTCATCCATGCTTAAAGCTATTTCACGATCGCTATTTGAAATAACCACACCACAAATTTGAATGATCTTTACGATTTTGGAGATTTTGAATTCCAAACAAGATAACTCTTATAAACTATAAAAACAACACTTAAAATTAACATATAGAACTTTTAATCTATATTGTCAAGATCAAAAGAATGTCTTGACTAAGATTTGAACAACCTAGTCCAATAAGGATGTTATGCCAAATACTCTGCGATTGCCAACCTTTGATCATCTTCCTAATCATATACTTGATATTGAACTCGGTTAATAATATTAACCACTTTGCCAATTTTCTAATTAAAGAAGAGGCCTCATTTAGGTATTTGACTAGATCAAGCTTTGAGACCACATTCATAATGTACAACTAGAAATAATGACTTAATTTCCTCATAGCCCACACCAACGCCAAATAAGTTTTCTCCACTTGGTTATACTTTTCCTCATAAAGGCGTAGTTTCTTACTGAGATAATAGACAACATGTTCATTTCCTATTTTGTCTTCTTGAGCTAGCATTGCCTCAGTAGAATTCCCCTCTACAATTAGGTACATGTTGATTTCTTACTTTAATTGTTTTAGTATTAGTGACTAATTTAAATATTCCTTTATCCTTTGGATGCCCTTTTTGCATTCCTCATTCCACTCCATCGACTGATCCTCCCTCAACAACTTAAATATTGATTCATAAATAAGAGTGAGCCTTGTTATGAACCTATTGATACATTGTGAATGAACCGATAAGCCCTAGACTTCTTTTTATGTCTTAGACACAGGCATGTCTTATATAGCCTTCACTTTATCTAGATATACTATGATGCTTTCTTGCTCATTATGTGTCCCAATAACTTATCTAATGTAACCCCAAATATGCACTTTTTAGGATTCAACCTTAGGTTATACTTATCGACTCTCCTTTTAACAACTTCTCTAAGGCTTCAAAATGTCCCTCTTTTGTTTTTAACTTTACCATCATGCCATCAACATATACCTTCATTTCTTTACATATTAAGTCATGAAAGAAAGTAGTTGTCATCCGCTAGTATGTTGCTTCTACAATCTTCAAACTAAATGGCATCACCTTATAACAGTATGTTCCCCATTCTATGATGAAAGTTATCTTTAACTTATCCATGATAGCCATAAGGATCTAATTACAACTAGAGAATCTGTCCATAAAGGAATACATAACACACATTGTAGTGTTATCTACTAACACATCAATATAAGGTAGAAGGAAATATACTTCGAGCAATCCTTATTTAGATCCTTATAATCCCCACATATTCTTACTTTCCCATCCTTCTTCAACACCGATACTATGTTAGCCAACCACTTAAGGTAATCAAGTACCTTAAGCAATTTGGCATTTAACTGCTTCACCACTTCTTCTTTAACTAGCTGGGCCTACTCAAGTCTCATCCTTTAAAGCTTTTGCCTTATCGATCTCATGTGAGGGTAAGTTGGAATCGATGTTCAATAATTTGCCTATCAACCCCTGACATGTCCCTGTATGTCCAAGCAAAGACCCTTTGGCACTTTCAAAGCAACAATTCAAACTTTCATCATTCTCCAGCATGACACCACTAGCAATAAGCAACATTTTTTAATTTTCTTGTGTGCCAAGATTAAATAAAATGGTATGAATAAAATTAATATTAGATATTCTTACGAAATGATTCATGTTATGCATACTACCATCAAGGAACACATTATAAAAGTAAGCAAATTTATCATTCATTATCTTTAAACTTAGAAAGAAATAAATCATCATTTTTAAAGAGACTAGAAATAAGAATGTAATGGTATCAAGAAAAGCAACTTCCTTTGGCGGGCTAGTAGAAGTTTCTTCTGATGGAACCTTTTCTTCTTCCTCCTTTTTCTTTTCACTACCTATAGCATTAAGACCACTACCCTACTTAGAACCCATCCGTTTCCTATCTTTTGTACCAATCACTGCTTTCACCATTTTTTTCAAAGTCTTATTCCATCTGACTATCACTCTGCTCAATCTTCGCAAACTTTCCCAATAGGCTACTCCTTTCAATTCAGCTTGCTCGGTACCTAGTACCTTGATGTTTCTCTCCCTTAGCCACCTCCTCGATGGATTTCATAATCACAGTCTTAATATTAGTCAAATTGAGACTAATTCATGTGCCTTTAGTGAACTTGCACAGTCTGGTGTATTCCCATTATAAGGGGTGCATATTGGCTCATCATCCCATTCTTCTCTTTTATAAAATCCTCATTGATAGCCTAAAAGTGTTGTTCAAACCTGTATCACTCTTTCTATTCTTTAATGAGCTTATTCTTATAATATCATAGCCATGTAGTCTATGAGCCATATAAAACTATAGACTGACCCAGTTCCTGATAGCCTTTCATCCTTGCAACTTATTTGCCCTTCTTTTTGCTCTTATTCTTTTTCTCATCCTCCTCCTATGATGAATCTTGATAATTCTGATAGACCATCTCTCTAACATCCATCTGGAAGAAAGCCCTCCTAAGTTTATCAATAGTACCATTATTTGTTGGTTTCTCATTGTCTTCAGTAGTTTTTTGCTAACTACCTTCCCTTTTTTCATAAAGAAGTCAAATATGGTCTATGTAGATCCTTTATTTTTAAGTTTGAGCCTTTACCATGGTACTAAAGCCCCTTTTGAGTAGCTTGAGTAGGAATTTTAAGGAATTCTGACATACCAGTAGAATTCTTCCCTAACCCTTGTCCTAGCAGAAAGTTCATGTTCTTCATGATTCCCATCATCTTAAGATTAACCTATTCATCTATGACCTAAACAACCAAAACCCTCTAAGATACGAAACAACCACACTCAGTGCTATAAAAAATTCTCTGACTTCTGCACTTAATGTCACTATCCCTCCCCCTCTCTTGTAAGGAATTTTAACATTTTGATATACAATGGATGGCATTCCTCTTAAGGATGATACCACAGTCTTCTCAACAGCACTGAAAAGGTAATGGGAATATTTAAGACTGTAAATTCCACCATCCTTTCTATGATTCCAATCTTTACCTTGGTTTTAAATACATCAGAAGTTGGCCTCCTAGTACATCATAGGCCTAAATAATATTATCTGATGCCTCTGAATCTTTCTCTAACTATTTGAACTTATGTTCTAACTTTAAGGGGCAAATGTTAATTTTGGATCCATCATCAACCATCAAACATGGAGTGCACTTCCCTTTCACCTCGACCCTAATGAACAAAGCCAGATGTGATCCTTTCCTTTTAGTGGTAAATCTTCATCTGAAAAGGTGATATTTCCCTTATGGACGACTAAAGCAACAACATTCGTTAGAGTGGCTTCCATAGAAATGATCAGATTTGACAAGGCTTCCACCATAGCCTTCTTACCCTCTAAAAAGGTAATAAGCAATTCCCATACACTTATCTAAGCATGCATCTTCTTTAATTACTTCACGATAGGGTTATCATCCTCCTTCTTTTTCATAACAAATTTGTCTATCTTCTTCTCAACTCTTGGTTCCTTAGGGACCTTTATATCAAGGTATTATTTCTCACTTCGAGTTATATGGTTCACTAGCTCCTCTTTTTTTTATACATCCTCATATCTCATAACTCAATCATTTTTTCCTCTTTACTTATTTTGTTTCCTTATCTAAACTCTCCAATGCGTTAATAATGCAACCCATAATAGCAACATTCTGTAATACTTCTTCAAAGGTAGCCATAACAACCTTTTTAGGACTGCCAAAGTCTATCATGAACAACCCTTAATTAGGAGGTGGGACATTATGGTAATTCAGAAGAAGGTTTCCCTTTATACTCAACCTCCCTAAATTTGGCGATACAATTGCCTTGTTGTCAATAAGGTCCTCATCTCATGTCCCAACCAGTAACAATCATCAATATTGTGCCCGACTCCTCGATGAAAAGCCTAATAAGCATTAGCGTTATACCCCCTAAGCAATAGATTAGGAGGTGGTCTTGATGCTAAAGGCTTTAACACCCATTTTCTTTTGTAATCTCTCGAATGCCTTGTAGAGAGGCATCACCAAATATGTAAATTATCTCAAAGCCCTAATTGCATTTACATCAGTAATCTTGCTACCTTAGGCTTAAGGCTGTGATAGGGCACTTCTTTTTCCCCCATACTTTCTTTTTGACTCATACTCCAACTCTTCAACTTGCAAACTAGCCTCCTTAAAGTCTTTAAAATTCCATATCAACATGCCCCTGATTATGATATCAATACTCAATAGCGCCTCTCTAACAATTATTCAAACATGTTCTCTCTTAGTTGGTCCAATAGTGGCCTCAGAGGCCATCTTTTTCCACCTTTTGATATAGTCATTGAAGCTTTTGCAATTTTCTGCATCAAAGACTCTAAATCTTAGAGTGACCTCTAGGTCTAAATTGCAAGCATAATGCATCTCAAAAGCCTCTGTTAACCCTTTATAATCCCCCCTAATCATTTTTAGCTAATTAAAATACTAAGTCTTGGTAGACCCTTATAGTGACAGCTTAAAAAGCTATACCATGGTGTTTGTTGGCACCTAAGATGCCTTCATAACAAGCATATATGAATGGACATGGTTTTTAGCATTTTGAATTCCTATGAACCTTAAGAGTTCAGGCATGAAAAAATTGGGTAAAAGTTTCTCTGACTTTTTAGCAAGTAGTTCCTCAATATCTATTCCCCTATTTAAGCCTTTAACACTCAAAGCCTTCTGAATCTTCTCTAATTGCTTGGCAAAGTTATCAAATCGAGTGCACTTCTTCTCACTCTTTGTAGGCTTATCCAGAACAGTAGTGGTGTTTCCTACTTCCTTGACAAGCTTACTCTTATGGTGGTCTTTCATCCTAAATAGGTCATCATCAATCATCACAGGTTGGGGTGCCTCTATTGGTGTTTTCCCCTTATCATTCTTGCTAGTAGAGGCATCTCCATTCTTTACAATCTCATTAAAATGCTTATTCACCTCCTTGGCAATCTTTTATTCTATATTCTGACTAAAACTGATGATCATCTTATCTAGAATCTCCAGTAGTATGGTTGGTTCCATGAGTAGATCAATTTTTTGGATCAGGCTTAACATTTTACTTTTCTTAGCAAGTTGTTTGCCCTTCTCTTCCATGAGGATTTAGATGGAGCTATAATGGCTACGAGACAAGGGTTATTAGTATGATGTATATACAAGTAAATGATGTATGTAAGCATGATATACATGGTATGCACACACTATTTGTGAAAAATCTTCCAACCTTATTCCTCCTTACACAAGGTTAAGGGCTCTTTCTTATGAGGGGTCTCACTCTTCTACTAATGAGGGGTAAAGAATGCACGTGGCCACCTCGAACTAAGGAGTGGTCAAGATCTCAAGAAAACACAAATATAATAGAAAGAACTCTTTACATCACTTGAAGGACAAAAACATGTATAAAAAAGTGAAAGATCCTTTTAACAAGGACATGGGGATGCACATTTTACATAAAAACTTCTTTACATAACAAGGTGAGGATACATAAGTATTTTCATAAGGGAGTATTTACATAATAGGGAATGGGATAACATTGCATTTATATTGAAGGATGCCTAATCATGTTCCTTAAAGTACCTCAACCCTGAGAAATGAAAATAAAAAAGGTATCCTATTCCAAGGTGTTATTAGCTCCTAAATGCAGTTATTGGTTGAAACATTTGTTAAAGTTGATAGCTCTTATAAGCTTAAGGGATGATTGGTGTAACCTCTCATTCAATATACCTAAAGGTACTAGGCTTATGAGTGATAAACAGTCTTCACCATCTCTTAAGCCCAATAAAGCTTAAGTTTAAAGTTTAGAGAACCTATCGATTTATCTAAAGGCAAACGTAGTACATATGATGAAGTGTGAAGGTTATATGAACGCAAGTAAACCAACCAATAATATGATTTAAGAGTAGCAAAGGGAATCAGAGATTAAATGCGAAATCAATTTTGAATCCCTAATGGAGTCACCACTGTTAGTGTCTCGAGGTTGCATAGTTACACTCAAAAAAGTGGAATCTTGCTTACAACTCCATCCTTTTATCAACTAAAGGGGGCTTGAGAGGATAAAGGTCTTACATTGGTAGAAACCTTGAGTGGTAGCATGTGTTTGGATTAATGAGGGATCCTTTAGGCCTTACACAAGTTCGAAACCTATTTTCCAAATCATGGTCAATGGGGACCAAAATAAGTTAATACATTGGTATCATCTCTAGGGGATGTGAAATCACCACTTGACTTTGGTCGGGATAAGAATCTGGGCAAGGCAAAATCTAAACCTAAAACTAAATCAATTAGAAGGTCCATTTCATCTTCGCCCCATCAGAGATTGAGTTTATAAATTAGGTATTACTTGGGGAAGAGGTTAAGCACCTCAAGCCACCCAAATGTTAGGATTTGGCCTCCAGGCATCTTTGGTTCACTTTTTCTATTTTTACCAATTTATTATTTAGTTTAATTAATGCATTAAACATACCTCTAATGCAATCAAGTCATCAATAACAAGGGGAGGGGGACCATACTTCATGGCAAAGGGATATAACATGTGTATCCATCCATCACATATCATGCATATCTTAAGGATAAGTGGGAAGCATGTGACATGGCAAAGGGTGAACATACATATCCATCCATCACATATCATATAGATCTCAACGGGGAATGGGAAGGCAAGTGACATGGCATATGGTGAACATGCATATCCAACCATCACATAACATGTATAATCTTCAAGGATGATCATTAAGTCCATCAAACATGGTCTAACTCAAGCAAAACACCTACACCTTAAAAGAAATGCACAAGTTAGTAACTAGTAACAAAGTAAAAAAATAAAAAAAGACAAGTAAGTAAAGTCCATAATCAACACCTTACAATTTATCTAAAGTTAAGGTACCTAATATAGGTTTTTAAGTCCTCAATCATAAATATTCTAATATCACATGAAGAATATAACAATGATAAATAAATATAATTGCATGGATCATTAAACATAAGGGATCATAGGTATGAGGTGTAAACACTTTGGAGGATTCTAATGGCCTAAGGAAAAACCAACACAAAAGGGGTCTTAGGGGTCAGCAAACCCTCTCTCTTTATTGCTCACACAGAGCATGGCATCCACAAGCATTGCTAATAACCAAAAAGGTTAGAATGCTAATAAATAAGAAGAGGATTACAAAGCTAAAATATATACTCAATAAGTTATATAGAAATAACCATAGTCATAGTAAAGCTCTCAAGGTCCTTAGAATAATAAATTTCCCACTCGATCATTGCCTAAAATGTATTGAAACAAAACCTTGAGAATCACCTTAAACTCAAAATAGAAGAACACAAAGCATTAACACAAAATGACCCATGAAAACCATTTTAAACTCATCCAAAATTCCATTTGCGGAATGAATCTAAGCCATTAGGCCTTCTCTTGCTCTACCAATGGGACCTTCAGACATATTAACAAGAGTTTAGAAAAGAAAAAATTCAAGTAAGAAGAAGAGAGTTTTTTCTAAGAAGTGTTCTAGACTGAGGAGGGTTGTACAACCCATTTTGAGAGCTATACAGCCTAGAGGATGGGTTATATACCACATAGAAAGTATATAGCCTATCATTTATGGGTTTAAAAAAAAAAAAAGAGAAAGGAAAAAGAGAAATGAGAGAGGGAAAAAGGTCTTTGATGATGAACTTGCCCTTAGAGGCTCACCATTTGATTTTTATCCTGCCAAATGCTTATTAATGTTAAGATAAGACCTTATTCTACCTTGGAAATAGTTGCAATGGATTAAGGTTTTGGTGTTTCTATTTTAAGTGATGACTATGGAGAAAATCGCAGAGTTTCCTTAGGTTTTTCCAAGCCTCCCCCTCTCTTCAAATATTGGAGTTTTTATAGAAGAAGAGAGGTGCACTAAAGTCTAGAATGATTCTAGTTGCACCTTATACATGTCTAATCACAAAGAAGGAGATGAAATTTCTAGATTTAAGGTTAGAAAGTAGGTCGTATAGCTAAGGTATGGTTTGTATAGCCTACTTTGTTGGTTAGACAGCTTAAAATAAAAGAGGGGACCAATTCTAAAATCTTCTTAGGGCTAGGGTTTAAGCCCTTGCTACAAAACCCTAAGGTGGGTCGTACAACCCAATTTAGTAGGTTATACATCCCACTAAGGAGGGTTGGCAGCCTTGGGCTTAGTTTAGGACTTAATATTGGGCTTGGTCACAAGACCTGTCTAAAGTCTCCTAAAGTATTGTTTCACTTCTTTTAGTAATTCTCTTTGCATCCTAAGGGATAATTTCAGTGATTTCATCATTGGGATTACATCTTAAGGCCTAAAACCTAATGTTCACAATTGCTAAATACTTACCATAAGCTATGTGGTTGCTATATAGCAATGAAATTCATTACATTTAGTAATCATATAGATATATGGTCACTATTTAGTAATGAATGACATTACTAAACTACAACCACATGGTATGGGTCATTAAATATGATGAATTTCATCACCAGTAGTGATCGTATAAAGTGGTTGTTATTTAGAGACCACAAGTTATGGTCTTTAAGTAGTTGCAATACTTGGCACTACTTTGTGGCACTACTATAACAACCACATCTTGGTGATTGCTAATTTAGTTACCACTTTTATGGTTTCAAAGTGATAACTAAATCATCCACCTTTTATCCCTCTCATTTAAAGACCATTTAGAGAACATAGGATGTGATCACTATATATTATGTCAATTTGTGGTCATTATTTGATAACAAAATTGTAGCTAATTTCATTTCCACTTTACTAACTTCCAAATGGTAATATATTGGTCGTTAAATGATGGCTAAATAACGACCACATTTATATGGTAACTAATTATAGTCTCTAAGTTAACAATTTGTTGTAGTGATAGCTATAAGACACTCGACATCTTTGTTAGTTAAAGAATTTACATAAATAACATATATATTTTAAATTTTCCTACTTATAAACAAAAGTTATGCTTGACACATAAGAAGCTTAAGGTTCAAACATAACTCTCAAGGCTTTATTTTGACTTACGCTAAAGAGGTTATGTTTAAGGCCATTAACTAATAGAATTTTATCAAGAATGTGTGAGTCAACATCCTTACCAACTTTACTTATACCTAGAATCTTTACCTTCCCATTATCACCAAAGGAGACATTATTAAATCTTTCAATCTTCTTAAGTATGGTGAATAACTCAATGTCACATGTCTCAAGTATGGTGAATAACTTAATAACTTAATGAATCTTTTTGTTATTTCATATTTACTAATTTTAATGTTATTGTTATTCAAGTTCCCTGAGTCTAGGCTAAGCATATGGTAGATTTCATAATAATGCTAAATAGGGCATATACACAACACATTCAATGTCTTAAGTAACATATTAGCTTATGTATGCATGATTATCGGTGTCTATGTGTGTGGTTGTGACTTAACCACCTAGATCTTCTATTATGTTCTAGTTTTTGAATAGGAGATCATTTGAAGGGATGGGAGTTATACGATATATGGGCAAAGTTGGCTTAGAGGAGGTGCAACTAGAGGAGTAGAATGGGATCAAGGATGATGACTATGACTAGCTACTATTATTAGGATAAGAACTTTTATTTAGAGTAGAACACTTTTTTATGGTATTTGAACATACATTGGCCACTATTTGCCCTATTTTATTTTTTTCTATACACTAAGTCTTTGGTTGCATTATTTTTGTCAATGGTTAAAAATTACCATCTACGTACATGTTCTTCTTTCATTGCCATTTTGTGCATGATAATCATAATATTTTTACTATTATGATAATCATAATATTATGCATGATAATTTAGCCATAGCATTTGTGCTAAATTTCACTTGTTCTCATAATATTTTTATCTTTTATATGCCATAGCATTTGTCCTTATCATTGCCAAACACTTGCCCTTCTAAAGAGGATGTGTAAATTTATTATTTACCATTTATGTGCTCATTGTTCTATACAAACCCCTAAGTTGTCTATACAGATATGTAAGTTGTTTGTACATATAACTAAATAGGTTTATATAGGGAACTACACTATTCACATAACTATCTCTCATTAAACTTAAATCAACCATTTTATCTTTCTCTTTCTCAATTTTTAAACACATAGCCTCCATTTTCAACCCTCAAACCATGGCTAGAGAATTTCTAAAATCTCTTCAATCCCCATATTAATCCTCCCTCACTTGGCTAATGTTTTGAGCCCTCTGCTACTTATCTACTATCATGTTTAACGTGGCTTGTAATTTTTAAGACCCATTTAGCTATTCTTTCCACTTTGAAAATGTGGAGATCTATCTAATACATGAGGAGTTTAGTGCCATTTTGGATTACTCAAGCTAAGGTGTAACAGGCTTACTCTACCATGCTTTGATTATCTATATGTCTATAAAATGATGGAGCTATGCCACTTGCCCCCCTAAGGAGGTGCTTTTATACATTTTAGGGAAAAAAAAAGGTGTTATCTATGCCTATGTTGGCTTTGTATTCTTATAGGGATAGGTCTAAAATGGCTCGGATTCAAATTTTAGCACCTTTCATAATAGCTCATTTCTTCTTAAGAGAGATGATAATAAGGTGGATTTTCAAATCATGATACTTCTAAATGAGATTAAGTTGGCTAGGACATCAATACCCATTATTCTTAATGATTTTGATGGGCTTGGATAGAGTCACTCTTGGCACTAAATAGTCTTTCTCAAAGAGCCTTTTACTACTTCAAGTATGTCCTTTCTTGAGATTGATATATTTTAGAAATTTCTCCTATAACCAATTTTCTTTATTTTTTCCTATTTTTCTTTATAATTTTTCTTTTGAACGCCTTGTAGGTTTTAAATCTAGCAAGTGGCTCAATTTTATTTAGGTCGCTCTTGCGAATTTTTTAATCTAATGAACTTTCTCCCTTTTTTATTTCTTTTTTCTCTCTTTTTACATTTAATTAGTTTTTATTATTATTTCTTTTTTCCTCCCTTTGTTTAAATTTAGTTATAAAAGAAGTTAGGCTTGTTGGATGCTCCTATAGTTAAGATGAGGCAATACTTTTCACAACACCATTTGAACTGATTTACTAAGGCTTTTTTTTCATATAAAAATGAAGTGAGTGGCCATCCCACATTTATGATTATGCATCCATTAGATGTGTCTCTAATGGAGGTTGACCAAAGTTACCTTAAGGACCTGTAATGATTATGTGATCATTCCTGCTCTATCTTCTAGCACTTTTATGATCCTTCTTGAGTTTGACATTAGTTTAGGGCTTTATAGGACTTTATTAGCTTCCTTAATTCTTTTGTAGAGTGACCACTTACTTAGTGCTTCCAAGACAAAATGGATGCCACAGGGGCTTACTATCAATTTTATCATGTCTTTGCCATCAAGGTTACTTCTTTTGATGATGATGGCTTTCAAGTAAGGTTATAAGATGCATAATATGCTAGAGTCGTATAGGATGTAAAAGAGTAGCATAGTTTAAAGAAAAGGCTCTATATTTTACTTATTTTAGAAGTATGCATGAGAAATATAATTTACAATATGATAATATATTTCCTTTTAGCACTAGGTTTTATCATGAACCATCTCACATTACATGCCGAATACTAAGTCTATGCATATTTCATTACTTTTAATATAAGTATATAAAAATATCCCTTTAATTTTGGTAATCATAATATAATGGCATTTTTCCTCTACTTTCTATCTTTAGATATGCTTGTTGTCACTAGTTAGTTTACTCCTCCATTTGGACTCTAGATCACCTCGTTGTTATGCCTTTTTATTGCCTTATTACTATCTATCTCTCTCTCTCTTTCCCCTTCTCTTTTTTCTTTTTTATATTTTTAGCTTTATTTGCCTAATTTTTGTTTTAGCCGCCCTTTCAGATTTTTAGCTCAATAGCTACTCTAACTTTACCTAGATTACATTTTCAAGTTTTCAACCTTGTGAGCTTCCTTTTCTTTATGTCAACTTTTGCCTAAGTTGCCTTTTTAGGTTTTTAATCTAGTAGGCTTCTTTTTTTTTCTAACATGAAGCATTTCTTTAATCAATGTAAGTTCACAGGCTTAGATAATTCATTTTCATCTAAATTTGATAACTTTGTTGCCCCATTTGAGTACATCTACTTGACTACATAAGAGTCTTCCCAGTTTGGCTTGAACTTTCCCTTCATATTAAGTAATTATAGATGGATTGCCTTCAGCAATAGATCTCTTACTTTTGTCATCCCTAATCTAACCCCTTATTATAAGTATTAACCATCCTTTTCTAGTATAATTGTATATGTTATAGGGCTTTTAGTCTCTTTTCATCAAGCAAGGACAGTTAGTCGTATTTGTATCTAACCCACTAATACTATAAGATTTTTGCTTTAATTAGGACTTCAAAGGATTTTACTTCCAATTCAATAGGAAGCACCACTTCTAATCAATATACCAAAAAGTAAGGTGACATTTTCATGGACAATTTAATCTTGGTGTGTTACCCCTCCCCCCATAATGCAAAATAAAGCTTCCTGACTAGTTTTTATATGTCTCCATCATCTTAGCTAGGATAGTTTTGACACTCTTATTGGCTACATCTACTATTCAATTTGTTTATGGCAATAAGGCAAAGACATATGGTGAGTTACTCCATATTTCTTTAACATTGCCCTAGCTTCAACTTAGAAGTTATAATTGGCATCTTGCTTCATCATATGCTCAAATAATTTTCTTTAAAGTCTTTAGATATGTAGTAGCCATCCTAAACTTTGATAGTAGCTTTATTAAGCATATGTTAATTCCTAACCTATCATCCACCTATAAGGGCTAAAACTTGATTCTTAAGGGTCTCTCATAAATAAGGACTCCTTCCCTTGAATGATAAGAATAAAAGGATTGAATTTGATGAAATTGATGATTTTAATGATATAATGGTGATTAATTATGATATAATATGAGCTAGAAAGAATTACTAAGAGATATGACAGTGAAAGATGATAAATCATAATGAGAAAGTAAATGTGAGTTAAGATATATAACTAAGCATATGTAAGAGTTAATGATTAACAAACATGCATGAATGATGGAATTAATGGTTGAATAATGAAAAATATGTCAATATTATATATGGAAGAATGTTATGTTAAAGAATATGTTAAAAAGAAATGAAGGAGGATGATGGAAGCTAAGGTATAAGATAAGTTAAGTGTATGATCTCTGATGGCTACTAAGGTATGTAAGCATACTTAATGTGTGATTAGATGGCATTTTAATGAATTGTTTTAAATTTATTTTAGATGCCTAAAGTTGGTAATTGAAGTATTTTGAAGGAAGGAAATAAGAGTTGGATAATTGCATAGATGCATTGTCTTGATATTATTTACTATGTTTATTTAATATGTCCTTAATTAGTGTGCCTATGTACATTTAAACGATATGATAATGATGTTTTTTATATGAGTTTTATATGTCTATGGTTGGCATTTGAAGTTTCCTGAATGAAGGAAGGAAAGATTGAAAGCAAAGCTTCCAATAAGTTAGAATGTTATATTTAGGCATTTTAGTCTTTTTCACACCCTTTTATATTTAATTTCTTCCTAAAAATGAATCTAACTCCATTTCATTCTTAATACCTAAAAATGGTGTTCAAAGTGTATTAAGAAAAAGGAAAAAAGAGTGGAAGCATAATTTTATGGGTTGGAAATAACATAATTGGTGGACTTTTTCTAGAACACTATATATGGGCATTTTTAGTCTTTTTACACCTCTTTCTCTTTATCTTCTTCCTAAACACGACTCTAAACTCTTTTTTATATTTTAGTTTTTAGTAGCCTACGCCAAAATCCTCCCAAAGGCTCTTCTCCAACCATGGCTACCAAATAAAGTAAAGAGAATCAAGTTTGCTTATCCAAGTTCTTCCATCTTTCAAGCAAGTTAGTGACTTTCTCCCCTTTGTTTCAAGTAAGTCATATCTGTCATATTGGTTGTATATTTGTTCTATGTTTGAATAAGTGTGTTTATGGTGTTTTTGAGCTTCGTGGTGATGAAAGAGATAATGTTTGGTACTAATATGGCATGATAGGTGATGTTGTCTTCAAAAGGAGTTTTAGATGTACTTAAAGAGCATGGGTTGTTTCTCTTGGTTTTTGATGTTTGATAGTTTATTAAATGATAATTAGTGTTATAAGATTCATATTTGAGAAGAAAATTGAGTTTAATTAGTGTTTTACACCATGGTTAAAATAAAGGCAATATTAATGTAGTATACAATTGGAGCTTCGAAAGGTGTTAATAAATATGGATTGATTATATGAATTATTAGTGATAATCAACTTCTTAAATGTTAATTGGCATCCTAAACTTATTGTTTATGATGAGAATTAAGGCTTGAAGGATATAGTTAAGATAGGGGAAATGCTAATGTCTTTAATGGATTTTATGAAAGTCTTTATGTAAATGAATTATGTTTATGAAGATAATTGATGTTAAAATGGGTTTCTTGATATTTTTTGAAACTGCAGACCTTATGATTAGTTTTATATATTAATAAAGGAGATTTTCTTTATTTAGTTGGGGTACGATTGTATATGAATGTCTTAATGAGTATATGGATGCTTTTATGATGAGAAATGAATATGTTAATGAATTTAGGAGTATAAATTGATGATTATGAAATAAGTTAAGGATTATAATTATGGATTGCAATATGATTTAATGGTGATGTTAATGTTATGAATGAAATCAAAGGAAAATGGTGACAATGAGCTAAGTATGAAGATGATAGTTAGGTTATAAGCTAGAATTAATGAAGCTTATGTTCATATGCTTGATTGATGTTTAAGAATTCATTATCATTATAAGAGCTTTTGCTTTTATTATGATATGTATTATGTTTATGTTATATGTTATGTGGATGATTTTGAGTAACTCTTCAATTTTTAGATGTTATAATAACAACGCAATGTATGTCCATGCTTAGGCATGTGTGTGGGTGAGATGATTAAGAGCAAGTAATGATAAAGCTTAAAGCAAATAAGGCTAAAACAAACAAAAAAAAGAAAGTGTAAAGCCAAAATAAGGAAGAGTTATGGCTAGTAATGAAAAGTGAGGGATTTTATCATGGTTTTTATTATCCATTGCATACATGTGTCATAAATTTCTATAAATGACATAGTAGGCTAAATTATGTTGATCTAAAAGTCATATGCATTTATATGAATGAAATGAAACACTATGTTTGATTGCCATATAATGTGAGGGTAGGTCAAGAAAGAAGTGGAAATTCAAAGAGTCATAACTAACTATACAAGGATTGTAACCTATGTGGAATGATATGCCATGTAAATGTTGTATGCAAATGATATGTAATGTAATTAGAAATGCATTCATGTAAAGGCATGTGAGCATGTATATGGATAATATAAATTCCTCACTAAGTTTCCCATAAGGAGCTCACCTTCCCCGCTCCCCCCTCCACACACACACACATAGATTGTTTTACAGATTAAGCATAGGACTGATGCCATGGATATATGCTTAAGGTTAAAGATAAGAGACAAAGTTTTAAGTTATATATCACATATTGTTAAGGCACTACATTGTTTCTTTGTAGTTGCCTACAATCATTATGTTAAAAGAGTTATAAAGGTATTATGCAAATGTTAAGTTATATCTTGAATTCTTAGTAATCTTTGCAAAGACTAAGTTACAAATAATGTAATATGTATATAACTAAAGTTAATATAATGCAAAATTAGTATGAATCATGATTAATGAAAATTATGTTAAGGCATACTAAGATTAATGGCCTATGTAAGATAAATATTGAATGCCTATGATAATGAAAAGAATGTTATAGCTAAAATGACCTTAAGTGGACCCTTAATTCTAAGATTGTCTAAATGGGAAAGGCATATGTTTAATGATGTGCATCTAATGAAAAGTAAGAAAAGGAAATAATAAAAATAATCAGTTGATAAGTCTATATGATAAAAAAGAAATTAAATGGCTATAATATAATATTAAAAAATGCATTTTTTTGAAATGTTTGGGATTAAGCATAACCTAAATTCTTATATACCATTTGTATTATCCTAGGAATTCAAAGTGAGGCAAATGAAAGCTAGTAAGGTTTATGAGCTAACAAGTATAAATTTAAAATTTAAAGTATCAGAAAGTTTAAAAATGAGTTTAACCATGAGTAATTAGGCTTGTTATGAGTTCTAAAGGCCTTAAGTCTTCTCATTCCTTAGCACAAGCAAGGTCTAAATTTTAGGCCGCGTCACCATCATAACGCAAATAGTATGTTTTCCCTTCATCTTTGCTCTAATAAACAATGCCATGTTATGGCTCTTCCTTTCTAGTGGCAAATCTTCATTAGTGAACACACCTTCCCCTTGTTCGAGTTTCTCAACAAAGAAATTACATCAATAGGTAACATTTCCTTACATATGGGTAGACTAGATAATGTTTCAATCATCACCTTCTTATATTCCTTAAAGGATATTAAGAATTCCCATACAGTGATCTATGCAAGCATCTTCTTTAGCAGCTTCAGGATAGTGGTTTCTTCTTCCTTTTCCATAATTAGAGGCTACTCATGTTCCTTTCTTATATGGAGTTCTTTACTCATCTCTTTATCTAGATAATGTCTTCCACTTTTAGTCACATGGTTCATCCAAGCTCTAATTTTTGTTTATCATTATCCTTTCATACATTCATTTTCTTTTTGGCTTTTTGTTCCTTCTCATTAAAGCTTTCCCATGGGTTAATAGTGAAGACCATTTTTTCATTGTCCACTAGTGTGATCTCTTTAAAAGTTGTTATCACAACCTCTTCACTAATCTTAGAGTTAATCATAAAGGTTCATTGAGTAGGAGGAGACACATTTTGATAATTAAGGAAAGGATTCCCTCTGATGCTTAATTTGTCTTAACATTGGTGGGATAATAGCCTTAGAGTTTATCAAGTCTTAGATCTCATGGTAAACTATATAACATTCATTTATGTGATGATTCACACCTTAGTAGAAAGCATAATAAGCATTGACATTGTAACCTCTAACTAGTAGGTTTGATGGTGGTCTTGGCAATAATGGTTATAGAAGTTCCTTCTTATAGAGTATATCAAAAGCCTTAGAAAGTGTCATACCTAAATATGTAAACTGCCTTAAATGGGTTCACCACATTTACATTGGTGGCCTTACATGTATAAGACTACCTTTGTAATTGGTAGTTCCTTCACCTTGGATATTATATATTGAAATCTACCTCTAACTTTTTTGCTTAAGACTTTAAAGCTTTTCACCAACCTAACATGGATATATGTGCTAACACGTAGTAAAGCTCCCCTAATGATGGTCGTAACTTACTTTCCTTTTATTGCCCTTATCCCAAATTTAATGACCACCTTATTCCATTTCCAAAGGTAATTTTCAAATCCTTCCATATTGTTTTGCTTTAGAGCCTCCAAATCTTAGAAAGTAAATTCCAGTTCTGAGTTATAAGTATAACATTCCTAAAAAGCCCTTAATAACATCTTCTAATCTCCCTTCACTGTCTTAGGTTATGTGAAGTACTAAGTCTTGGAAGACCACCCCAATGATAGCTCAAATAAATACAATATAGTATTAGGTGGGAACCCAACACCCTCATTTTAAAGACATAAGAATGAATAAGATTTAGGATCCTGCATCCCAATGAACATGGGGATCTCAGGCATGCAAAAATTGGAAGAGAGCTTTTATTGCTTTTGGGCCAAAAGTTCTTCAAAGTCTGCCCATGTTCTAACCCCTTTGCATCTAATATCTTCTAAATTCTTTTAAGCTTTTTAGCAAAACAATCTATCTTAGCTATATCTTTTTCATCCCCTATATCATTTTATAATGCTAGTACTATGATGACCCTTTCTTTGGCAGTCTTTTGCTTATGATAATCCTTAATTCCAATAGATCATCGTTTATGGTCATTAGGGGTGGGGGCATCTATCGAGTACTTCACTTATTAGTTATGTTGGAAGATGCATCATTCTTCGTTACCACACTTTTAAACAATTTTTGAGATGTAATATTCCATCATACGACTAAACTCTACCCTCATCTTTTCCATCAACTATAATTGATCTGCTCAATTAGTTTATTTCATGGTTGCTAATGGTTCTATGCTTTGTATTGGACTTAGTGTCTTACTTTTTCTAGCTAATCTTCTTCCTCTTTTCTTCCAAGAAGATCTAGGAATATGATGGCTACAAACAATAGTTATCAAAATGTATAGGTAGTTAAAATATATGCACATGTATGCATAAGATGCTCACATTATTCATAGGCACATATCCTTCTAACCTTATTCCTCCCACGCATAAGGCTTAATAGCTTTTCCTTAAGAATGGTGTACTCATCTATTAATAGGGGCAATGAATATGCATGGTCTTTTATACCATGGCAAAAAAACTAATGAGCACAATATAAATTTTATAAAAAGTAATTATTAGGATATATACAAATGTGTCATAAAAGGATTCATTTTACATAGTATGGATAAGATGTTACATAAACATTTAAATCAATAAGGGTAATAGGATGAATATATAGATCAAGAAGGGTTTCTTTACATAGTGAGAAATGGGATATACACAAATCTACATTAATAAAAGGGTAAAACACAAGGCTCATCCTTTGCACTCTATATGAGCTTCCACCCTCATTTTGAGAAATGTAATTGAATAAGATGGGTATTTTATTCCATGGTACTAGAGTTCTTACATGAGCTTATAGGTTTAAAGAGTTGTTGTAGTAGATAACTCTCATAAACTTAGGGACAATTATCATATAACCTCATTTAATATACCCGAAGGTACTTAGCTTGTGAGTGATAAGTCTTATACATAATCTCTTAAGCCTAAATAGAGAATAAGTCTTAACTTTGGAGAACCCATTGATTAGATATAGGATTAACCTAATATACCTAGTATGTATAACTATACTTAATGCAATGGATAATTAATCAATAAGAGAAAAGTTTTAAAAGTGAACTAGAGATTTTTGTTGCATGAAGTCAATTCAAATAATGCCTAGTCGAGTTGCCGCTATGAGTGACCTAGGGTTTTAGTCAAATGAGTGGAATTCTGCTTATGACTCTTAGACATTTTATTAACCATTAGGGAGTCACAGGGTCATACTTTGGTATAATCCTAGATAATGGCAAGTGGAAACATCAATCATGAATCCAAGGATAGACTTCTTGATTAGTATAGCCTATATAAGGAATCAAGTGGTAAATGTGAGACTTTAAGGAGTAATGGGGTCACACCCAATTTTGATTGGGATAAAATTTTGAGTGAGGAGGGTTATGGTCCAAATAGGTCTACTAAAAGGCCTAGCTTGTCATCAACCTATTAGAGATAAGGTTTGAGAATTAGGTATGACCTAGGAGAGAGGTTAGGCACCCCTAAGTCATTTGAATTTAAAGATCAACCTTCAAAAATCTATAGTTCATATTTACAAGTTTTTCCTCCAAAATTGAGCCCATATAATGTGGTCCAAAACATTAATCTAATGCATCATCCATTCAACCACATTAAAATATGCAAGTACACATATTCACCATATGGATTGGAAGCATGTAAGCAATGTGGGGGGTGTCATGCATGGGTAATCTCAAGTGATAATGAACAAGTCTCAAGCTCAAAACTTGCCACAAATGTGCCCAAGTAAATGCTAAGCATTCAATTAAAAAAAGAAAGGATTTTTATCCTAGGATTGGCCAAGATAAAAGTGGAAAAATCTTACGCAAACACCTTAGGTAAAAGCAATGGCTAATGCAATCAATATCTTAAAACCTAAATAAGGTGAAAATGATGTATGAGATGGAAATATAGATTGTTGCCCCAAAATAAAATTGATCCAACTAGAACATGATAGAAATGGCATATATAGATGCAAATGACTAGTGTATATGTGTGGTTGTGGTAAAGCAAAAAATAATCATTAATGAGCAGTAAATAAAAGAGGATCAAAGGGATCTTAGGCTATTGCAACCTCTCCCTATCATTTCATCAACACATAATGCATAAAGGAACATCGAGAGATGCAAATATGGCTTAAGGAGGACAAAGAAGCTAACACATAAAAATAAATTAAAATAGAAATTTAATATTCAAAAATGAGGATGAGATCATTGATTATTACAACTATCCCATTTTGCCCATTTTTAAGCCTGAAAAGGAAAGAAGAAAGCCAAAAATCCAAAGAGAAAGGAGAAAAGTGCATTATTATGAATAGTGACTATGAGCAGTAAACATAATATGTACATACAACTAAGATGTTTGTACAAACCATTTAGATGTCTATACAGACATCGAGTTCTTTATATGAAGCCTTATATCTACTGCTGGTAAAAAACTAAATGAAAAAGAAAGATGAAGAAAGACTAGGATCTTAATAATAATAATCTTCAGTTATAAATTTTAATTGGATAAATAATAATTTTTTTATAAAATTAATTATTATTTCAATTTTAAAAATTTTTGATTATTTGAAATAACTAAATAATGGATGAAGATATTTATATATTTGTTTTAGATGTTAGTGTTACTTTATTTTTAAAAATTTTAAAAATTAAGACAAATATTGTAACAACAGTATTCATATGACAGAACTCATATGGCTCTAATACCAATAAATGTAATGACCACTTGTGTTTACAAATTATGTTGCTCTGATACCAGTTTTCTTTTTTTTTTTTTCCACAATCTGTAATGCTACAATCGGTACCTATTAGAGCACTCAACATCCGGGATTTGCCCATCAGCCCCGCGATGTGATACACATCGGGATTTGCACGTATGCCCCAGATCTGAATAGCGTCGGGGAGGGACCGAGTGTCAAAGATCTTGCACTAACTTAGCTTTTTAATTTTCATCATTCTTCTTCATTTTTTACATATACATACTTATGCGTCATAACTTTCACTTACTTTCTCGTCATGACTTAACATCATTCACCTTCTATCTGTAACGACTGTGTTCATATAACAGAACTCATATGACTCTGATACCATTAAATGTAACAACCGTATTCATATTTGCTCTAATACCACTAAACTGTAATGACCGTATTCGTATTTATTCTGATACAAATAAATGTAATAGCCATATATACCACTGAATGTTAGCATTTTTTTCCGCCATAATCGATAATGCTACAATCGGTATCTATCAGAGCACTCAACATCCGGGATTTGCCCATCGGCCCTGCGATGTCATACACACTGGGATTTGCACGTCTGCCCCACGTATGCTTGAGCTTTCTCTGATACTGAAATTATAACATCTAAATTCATTTGTCAAACCAATAATTGTGACATCCATTATTCTCATTTGTAAATCAGCTTTGATGCCACAAATTGTAACGTCACAACGTGGCTACAGCTGG
>CATIWR010019249.1:0-41686 GCA_949677035.1 Omphalea diandra | reverse complement strand
AATCTATAAATATATTTTTTTAACATTTCAAATATAAAAATAATTTTAGAATTTGTTCGTATTAACATTATATTTATCATTATATAAATTTTAATTTCATATAAAATCAATTAAATTATTATTATTATTTTTTATCATTAGACAATACAATTATATATTCAAATGTGTTATTTAATAAAGGGTAAAATTGAAAATATATTACATATTATTTTTCTTTCCTTCCATAATTAGCTATCCAATCAAGGGAAAATAAAAATTATTTTCCTTTCCCTCCTTTTTATCCAATCATGAGGGAGGAAAATAAGGAGGGAAAATAAAATTTATTTTCCTTCTTTATTTTCTTTCCTCCCTATAAAAATTTGCCAATCACAGGCTAAGTGAGTTTAAGCCTCTCTTCAGCACCACAAAACTGAATTATTAATATAAATTAATTTGATTAATAAATTTCATTTAAAAAATTAAATTATAATTTCTTTTTAAAAAATAAATAAAACCAACCTCTAATTAAAAAGAAACTAAACTATAATTTTTTTTATCTTACCTTTATTCTATATCATTTTACAAATTTCAGTTATATTTTTAATTATTTTTATTAAATACTTTTACATCAATTAATTATATTATCAACGATCATATTTTCAGTTATTAAATTATCAACTATAATAAAATTATTAGTTAATAACTAAATTATAGATTAATTTTTTAAATAAAAATTATTAATTAATAACTAAATTATCAATTAACTTTTTTAAATAAAGTTTAAATTAAAAGAAGAAAATAAAAATAATTTAATAATTTTAAATTAATTTACTGACTTTATTAGTTGACTAATTGAAAAAATATTACAATATTAATTTTGAAAATGAAGAATTAAATAGTATTATTAGAACAAAATTCAAAGGTATTTAACCTTTAATTATTTTTTGTTTTGGTTAATTTTGTTATTGAGTTGTTCCCTGAACCTGTGCTTTCTGTTGATTCTTGAAACAAGAAACACATTACGTGTCATTTCCTAAACACCTGTTTTAGAGTCTGAGATTGATTGTTGAGTCTTCCCTTTCTCTTATCAAGACTTCAAATCGTTGGCATTCAATCAATTCATGCTTCTATAGAATCCCTTGATTGCCAAAAAAAATTCAACATTCAATGGACCAAAACAGTTTCTTTATTTTTAATCTGTCTGTAGTCTATGAATAAACAGAACATAAATTTGTAGAAACCAATCTCCATTTTTTTCAGTGAATAGGATTTTAAGATTGTGAACAAACACACAGGGTGGAATCACATAAACCCAAAAGAAAAAAGCAACTATAAATTTTATTGTTCTATACGTAGTGTTGCAAGTAAGATCTAGCTATACGGCCATTAGCTCCTCGTGGGTAGAAGCCACCAGGAATATGTTCATCACCAGTCCCATACACAATTCTCAATATCTCCTCCGGTGTCCTTGCATATGCAAGTGAATATTGGTCTCCAGCAAGCACGTTTCCTGTAACTCGACATTCTGCCCCCAGGTGCTTTGGAACAATAATCCCTTCATCCTTTAGACCATCACCTCCTAGCATATTCCTTAGCTTTGATATGCGATCTGTGAAGTCTGCCACCAATATCCTATATGGCTCTACCATTTCCATTGCCCTTTCGTACAGTAATGTTCTGATAACTGCATCTTGGCCTGATTCCACAGCCAAAAGGCCTGCAACTAGCTGAAAATCCACTTTATATTTTAGAATGTCTAGTTTCATACATTTTTAACCTCGTATTCTACAATAAACTACTGATACTACACTACACAAACAAGACAGACACTTAATTGATACTATTTTCACACAAAGGAAAAAAGAAAAATTGTATTTAAGTGGCTAGAAACTTGATATATTTACCCGCTTTGCTATGGAGGATTGAAGTCTTGGGTTTGCTCCGACATATCCTGTTAGTCCAACGTAGGGGATCATATAAGAGGCAATGAGGAAATTGAAGGAAGAGGCATAAGGGTCAAAAGGTGGAGATAGTGGATGCCCAAATGCCTTGTCTATTAGTTGTGCAAATGTTTCTGCCCTCAAATCCAACAATGGCCTTGGAAATCCTGGTACTGTGTCGAGAATTGCCCTGTATAAGTCACGTTCCAATAGTATATGCTAAATCATCATTGGATGGTTGATCTCATTAATTAATGTATAAATGCAACAAAAATATTAAAAAGAAAGTTAATCAAATTAAACCTTATGTGTCCCACTTCTTGCCAAGCAAATTGCTCAATAATATCATTAGTGAAAGGATCAAGATTAGCCTTTCTAGCACCAATTGGAGGTGGACCTCCCATGGTTAAATTTGGAGCATATGTATCCAAACCACTACCCGAAAAGCCATAAAGAAACATCTCAGCCTCCAGGAACTCTAAATTTAGAGGAAACTGAACGAGATCAACATCCCAAGGTGGGAGAGAAGAGTAATAGGAGCAAAAGGATGGAACAAGAAGGAAGAATATTAAAGAAGCAACAAGATTGATGGGTATAGTTGATATTGCCATAATCATATTTTCTTCTTGTTGGCTATCAACAGGAATGCAAAATGTCACCTCTGAAGGGTCATTATATAAAGAAAGGTCTCCAGTTCATTGTTAGAACAGGTGTAGGATTAGTGCTACGTGGCTCAGAAATGAGTTCAGACGTGGGATATAATATAGAAATCATCAGAGGAGGATCAGGCAAAGGCGTTTCTAAGCTGAGATTTAATGGAAATTGTCTTTGCGTGGCCAGAACAGAGAGGGTTTCTTATGCGAAGCTAACTCTTAGTTGCTTTAGTTTATCAGTAACCTTGTTTTCCAAAAAAGAAAATCAAAACAAGAATATAGTTAGCATCGTAAACCTGAAAAAATGATCTGACGTGATTAAGTTTATCATTTGATTCATTCTACAACTATATACGTAATGGCTCTTACGAATCATCTGTGAAAACAGAAATAAATATAAATATAAATACTAGCTAAAGAAAATTAAGTCAAAGTCAAAGAAAGTGGAAATAATTGATATCTAAATGAGAAATGAAGATATTTAATTTATTTATTAACTTTTTTTTTGACGGACTGTAAATATTAACTTGACCTTCGAAAACGTTGGACTCAAAATTTTTGTAAATTCAGGAATGCAGGGCAATCTTTCTACTATGCGTATGAGATGAGATTTCAAAAATGAACAACATAATGTCAATGTTCTTTGCAATTTAGACTCTGAAGGGTATCATGTGCAAGATGCCGCTAAACTTTTATAAAGAACTTATTTAGTCACTTTTTTTAAGGTATTTCAATGATTTCTACTTTTTCTTTTAGCATATAATAAGTTGCATGTTACACCATTCCTTCTCTATCTAGCTGCAGACAATTGCAAGGCATATAGCCACATTCTCTCTGTAGTATGATAATGCAATGGGAAACAAATCAATACATTAAGTACCAAATTTAGTTCAGTAATGGCTTCTTGCTAGATCCTCGCGATTTGATTAGTCAAGTCAAAAATGGATCTCGTGCAGACTTTTTACATAGGCGCATCAAAAAGATTTCTTTGCGTAACTAGTACAGTAGGAAAGAAACTGTACCAACCTGTCTATTTTATCTCATACCCTATCTCTCAACCCAAACAAACTAAAAATATACTACCTTCTTACTTTCTCTTTTACCTGATTTCTTCTTCCTTTTTCATTTACAAGAACTGATTTGTTCTTCCAAACATCAGCATCATCATCATTATCATCCCTGTTAACGACTATAATACCATCTTCTTCCACGTCATCATCATACCTCTCCATCTCACCCTCACTATCCAAATCCTCATCATAAGCTTCATCATCATAGGCATCATCATAATCTGAATCATCCTCCCCATCATTATCATCCATACCTGCACGTAAAGTGTGGAACTCGGGTGGAGGTGGACAATCCTCTGTGATCACTTCATCTCTCTTTATCACAAGGTGTCGAATAACTCTTTCATCTTTGTCTAACATGCTCTTGAAGTCATTTATCCATTTGGCTTCCAGCTCAAAATTCATCAGAATGTAGTGAGCATTTGTGGCTTTCTTTATCTTGTATGCAAGCCTTCGCATACCCCAATCATTCAGTCTCCATATCTTGCCTTTCTTCTCCCTTAGAAAATCTGCAGCAAGAATTTTAATTCATAAAAGAAATCTCAGGCAGGGTTTGAAATACAACAAAGGAAAATTACATTGAACTCTAATAAATATAAATACAACTGTTAACCTTCATCTTTCCTGTGTCAAGCAACATGAATGTTAGCCATATAAGGAAGCAGATCTTCCTCAGATAAATACATGGAGGTCCCAACAAAAAGAGCTCCATTCATCAAAAATCAGAAAGTGATTGACATAGCATTCTGATTTTTGAAGTTAGAAACCTAAAAAATCGAAGGTTCTTAAACTACATAGTATATCATTCCTACTAGGTTTCCCAAACACGTGCATTATCTAATTTGTTCTTAGTGATGGGAGATAATAAATCAGAACTAAAAAGTCGCAACGTAAAAAAGAATATCAAACGTGCTTCAATAAAGAACTGACCCTAATGATATTATACTTTTCTTACCATGCTGTCACGCATTCCTGGCAAGAATTAGTATCTTAACACAGCCATGCCTATGTCAGCAACTTGGGAAATTGAATAGCGAGAAGCACCACAAACATCTAGACTATGCACTAGGTCATGCAACAATCATATCATAAGAATTTATGATTTGGGGTTACAGAGGCAGTTTATGCATTGATCAACTATAACGATTTATCAAGAAGAGAATTTGGGACTCAGCTCTAACAGAACAAGTGACCAAGGAACGCAAGATGGCAGTGAATACTAAGGGGTATTCCTACCAAATTACCACTCCTTGATAGCTTAATCATCAACACAAGCTCAATGTTTCATATAGTGTTGATTTTTTATTTTATCACAAGTATCCTTTGGAACACTATTTATAAAAGAAATAGAAGGAATCCTGAACAGATGTCCACATGATATGCACAGCTAAGACATAATTGTCTAGTGAAACTTGCTATCACAGAGAACCTCCATGCTAAGTTAGAGACTTGGGAGTGAAAGAGGCAGTTTGTTAGGGTATTCGTGACTTATGTGCAAATCGACCACTACATGTTCTCCATAAGATCAAGGGCTAAAACTGCTCAAAATCTTGATAACTCCAGTTCCATCCTCCAAGTTCCTTTGAAACATCTTGCCATCCCATATGAATACTAAACCCATGCAGGTGAACCTCAAAACTCTAACACAAAAGCTATGCCATGTAATATTGACATGCATCTAGAGTAGCTTTGTCAACTTATTAGGAAAGGAAGTTCCTAGGTTTTTGTTATGGTGCCAGGTGGCTGGGACATGAAATGAGAAAGCAAACAGGTGAATTAAAAATACTTTAAAATACAATTTAGTTAGAATGTAGGCAGAACAGAAAGACGGAAGCACAAAATGTCACCTTGAATTTTCTCATTAACACTGCCGACTTCTTCTGCATGCTTCTCATGGATTAGATAAACCACTTCATAGTGACGCACTGCACAAACAAGGAAGACAACAGATCAGAAACTATAAGCAGACTTTCTTAATTCAACTATAGAAGCAAATCACACCTAGTTAAAAAACCAAAAACCAACATTCTTCTGTATTATTTTGTACAGAAATGTGAAACAAACATCTTTAATTAGTCTGCATCTCACAAATTAAAAGCAAGAATAAAGGCATAAGAAACTGTAGTTTAGAAATCCTTATGGTAACAAAGTTAACTAGAGGAGCTTGCAATTCAATTTCGACTGTAATTGACGAGCGAATGGAAAAAAACCCCTTAACATTTATAATAATTTTCTCCCGAAAAGTTTTTCCTCTTTCCCAATACCAACCAAGGAGACTTGAGAAGAAATAAGGAGGAAGTATACTTACTATTCTCCACTTTCAAATTACTCTCCAGCTCAAGATTCAAAAATTCATAAAGCTTTTCTGCAAATTCATGAACAATCACAAATTCAACCATCATAAATTATAATAAAAAGTCTACATAAACACAAAAGCAAACAATTTTCCAAATATATATAATGAATAAGAGACTTACGCTCTTCAGCATCAGCAAACTCGGGAAGAAGTTTACCATCTTCCTGTACCCTCTTCTGAACTCCAAACCAAACCACAACACAAACTATTAAGGAAATGAGCGCTACAACAATTATTGCCAAAAAGAAGAGTAACAAAAAAAAAAGTGTGCTTTTTTCTATTAATCAAGACATGCTTGGAAATTTTAAAAGTACAAGCCTTAAAATACACAAAAACCCAAAAGCCCAGAAAAATCACAGAAAAAAAAAAGTGGGTTGTATAAAGATTACTTCTTTAAGCAGGACAGCTTCAGGAAATGGGCCAGTGGCCTCATCTGGTCTGGGAATGAAGCTATGGGTATCTTCCTTCTTGTTCTTGTTCCTGTTCTTCTTTTTGGCCTCAACAATTACTGATCTTTTGAACCCAATTGAGAGCTTTTGAGAGGAGAATGGCAGCAGAGAAGAGTACCCATTTGTAAAACTCAAGCTTCTGTCTCTGTTCCAACTAAACCCAATTCCATTTACAAGAAAAGTTGGTGCGGTGTGCACCATTGTCTCCATTGATTGAACGATTTTTGGCAGTACCAGGTCTATCGGATGCTGATATAAAGATTAGGGTGATTTTGTGATTTAAACATCTCGAGGGCTATATTTGTACTTTAAATAGCTACCTCTGGTACTGGGACGACATTGTATCGGCTACCGGTATAGCCAGTCGTTCGACAACCATGAAAGTTAACATAAAAAGGCTACATGCCGCCCTTCGTTTCGTTTCTCCCTCAAGGATAAATTACAGCTAAAATAAAATGTGAACATCACTCTTCTATATTTTTGAAATAAAAATGATAAATTAATTTTTTTGTTTTTATTTATAAAAATATTATAAATATTTATTAAGAAAAAAAACTAACCTAATTACTTTTTCCTCTTTCACATGTCAGCTCCCCTCTCACTACCAATACTCAAATTGAAAAAGTAAGAAAAGCAAACTTTTAGTAGTCCATTATAAATAATATAAAACACAGCATTAGACAAACTCATTAGCTCTTTTGAAAAAGAAAAAAAAAAAAAAAAGAAATGCTTATTACCCACCCACCAATTTACACAGATATATTAATTAAAAAAAGTTTTGAATTTCATTTAATATATATTTTTTATGTGGCCTTTCATGATGTCAATTTAAACAAGTTTATTTACACTAAATTTAATAATTATATAGGAAATTACTTTTTTATATTTTTCAAACAAATTAAAGGTATCAAACTCTTTTGCATGTTTTAAGTTCAAGTATTAATTATTTTTTTATGTTAATAAATGTTCAAATTTTAAGACGTTGAGCAATGTATTTGTTATTTGTCATTTTGGTTAATTTTGTTATTAATTTGTCCCCTGATCCTATCCTTTCTCTCGACTCTCTGTCATTTCATATTTTCAGCTCTATATATCTACCCATCAAAAAAGACTACAAATAAATACAACACCATCATGCATGATACCTTCACTACTTGCAATTTACAAGAAAATGGCATTCTCCGCTTGTACCACCTTTGCCACCATTCTTGTCTCTCTAATCCTCCTTCTAACTCCAGTCTCTTGTTCTTTTCGCTTCATTATAAAGGAATATGATGGAAACACCAACTCCATCCCACAATCCGATATTGATCATCTTGAATTTCCTCTAAATTTAGAGTATCTTCATTCAGGCTGAGTTCTTTCTTCATGGATCAACTGGTCATGACTTGGACAAATATATGCCCCATCTTTAGCTTCACAAGGTCCACGCCCCGTTGTTGCCAAGAAGGCTAATCTCGACCATTTCATTAGAGATATTGTCCAGCAATTCGGATGGCAATCTGTTGGACACTTGAGTTTTACTCTTTTTTTTTTTTTCCATTGTTTCTTGAGGTTATTGTGCATATATGCGTGTTCAAGAAAGGACTCAATTGTGATGCGAATGTTGTTGACTTTGATGCAGGGTAATTAAAGAGACAGTGGAGGGTTCCCGAGGCCATTGTTTTGAGGGCAGAATAATTTGCAAAGGTTGTGGACAGGGTATTTGGACGATCACTGTCTCCACCTTTCGACCCTTATGCCTCTGGACTTCACTTCCTCATTGCTTCCTACATGATCCCTTATGTTGGTCCCACAGGATACGTTAGAGCTAACGAAAAACTACCAGGCTTTGCTTCTAAAGAGGTGCCATGTAACATTCCACTACAGCTTGAATTTTTGTTTGCTGTTGTTGTGTGACAGTATTAGGTATATTTGTAAGTTCAGCTTGTTGCAGGCCTTCTGGCTGTGCAGTCTGGTCAGGATGCAGTTATCCGAGCATTACTATACGAGCGAGCGTTCGAGAAGGTGAATCCATACAGGATAACTGTGGCAGAGTTCACAGAACGCATTTCAAATCTCAGGAATAAGCTGGGACATAGAGGTCTTGAGGATGAGGGTCTTATAGTTCCAGAGTTCCAAGGTGCAGAAGGCAAAATAAGAGGCAATATAGTTGCAGGAAACCAGTTCTCAATTGGATTTAAAAGGTCTCCTAGAGAGATACTAAGAATTATGTATGGGGGAGGTAGTGAACATACTCCTGGATGTTTCTTCCCACGTGGAGCGAATGGTCGTATTGACGAATCTTATATTCACTGGATCTAACAGATGCCATCATGCCAAGGCGTTTGAACATAACAATAATGTTGCTGTTGAGTATTTAGTGTTTATGATTCGTGATCTCGTTGATGAAACAATAAAATTTTGCCTGTTTTAGAGTATGAGATTAATTGTTTTGTCTACCCTTTCTTTTTATCATATGTGTACCTGCCTGGTTTGGCTTTGTTCATAGGCTTCAAATCTTATTCATCTAAAGCATAGTGTCTAAATTGTATCCAACTCATTGGCATTCAATCAATTCATGCTGCTATAGAATCCCTAATTGTATGAACTTTCAACATTCAATGGACCAAAACAGTTCCTTTTTTTTTGTAAAAAAAAAAAAAATAAAATTTCTCTTTTTCTTAAATCTGTTTTTAGTCTATGAATAAACGGATATAAATTTGTAGGAAACCATTCTCAATAGGATTTTAAGATTGTGAAAACAAACACACAAAGGGTTCAATGTCCATCTACATAAACAGATGGAATCATATAATCTCAACAAAAAAAAAAAAAAGCAACTAATTTTCGTTTTTATTTTCACATAAACAGATCAGCAAGTTTTTTGTTTTCTTATCATTGTATTTTTCAATAATTCTTTATTTTTCTTTCATTTTTAACTTTTATAAATTATTTTATTTTTTTAATCATTTGGCATTATTTTAGTTGTTTTGCTATTTGATTAATACAATGAAATCCTTTGTGTATTAGGATGATTTTTACTGAAATAAAATGTATGAGATAGAGTGAAAAAAATATTTCTTATTGAGAACAATAATTGATGTTTAACTTGAAAACAGAGATAATGTGTATGTGATGAAAAATGATGAGAAAGAAAAAAAAAATTGTGTTTAAATAAAAGAAAATGATTTATATCTCTATTAGAGCCAATCTTTATCAATAAAATAAAATATTTTTTTATTTAAAAAATCTCAAATAGCAACGTGTTAAAATATAAAAACAAAGAAACAGATTTTGTGTGGAAATCTATTTAGTAGAGATTATCTCTAATAGAAATAATATTTCAGTGTCCTAAAATAAAAGAGAAGATAGGCTCATAGCAAGGATAGTTATGAAATTAATTAAAAAAAATTATAGTTTATTTTTAAATTCTGCATTGACTGACAGAAAAGACTCTTAAAATGGATGGAAGGTTTATTAATCTCACGAAACCAAAACATAGACATTTTAATATGGTAAACAAAATTAAAAGATTGTTTAATATAATATCAAAAAATCTAGCATAATAGTAATTAATTCTTAAGTAAGGATATTATTATAAATGAGCATAAAAAATTTTGTCCAAATCACTGTTGAAAAAGGATTGAAACATTCTTGTTCCATCCTAAATACAAAAAAAGGAAAAATAGTATTGCTTTTCATTCCGTCAGTCCTTTTGATCAAACGCCAAATGCTTTTGCCAACAATTTGTTAAATAAGTCCCTTAATCAATAATGGAGTTACAAATAAGAATGAAATGAATTTTTTCATTAAAATTATCTTTTGTTTTGTACTATTTTATCAAAATTATTTCTAATATTATATTATTTCATTATAAAAGTCAAAAATATTAGTTGAAAAAACTGCATGTATTATAAATATAATTGAATAATTATAAATCAATTTTTTAAGAGATAAAATTAAAAAATAATATTAAAAAATGCATAACAATTAAGAAGCACTTAAGAAAATCGAACTCAATTATATTTCGACAAAAAAACAGTTTCCCTCAAATCCTAAATCTTTAAATCTCTTTAAAAATCTAAAATTCCTAAATTTCTAAAATATAACTTCATTTCAACAATAAAATTTTTCCTGAATCAAAGTTAATTGATTGAAGAAGATAAAAAAGTGTTGCCTTCGTGGAGTTAAAACTATACTCGCTCATCTAATTGCATCAAATTATTGGGTTATTTGCGATAACTCGTTTTTGAAATTGCGTGAATTTATGATGACATATATGAAAATACAAGTATTTAAAATAGCATGATTGTCCTTTATAAAAAAAGCTACTATTTTTTCTTTAATTTATTTCTCAATGATGTTAAAGTTCTTTCTAAGACATGGTGGAGAATCTCCGCCCCTTTTTCCTCCATTGGACAGAGATAGAATTACACCTTTGCCTCGCGAGTCCTCACGAGAACATTCAAAGTGAATTCTTGTGCGACCTGAAAAAATTAAATATAATTTTATAAGTATATATATATATATTGCGTATAATTATATATTTATTAGGTTTTAGCATAAAAATTTTATTTTAAAATTTAATAAATTATATTTATTTAAAATAATAAAATAAATAAAAATATGTATCTTGCAGAAAATTCTTGTAAGGCAAGAGATTCATACAAAAGCAAGAAAATGATAAAGAATAGCTCTCATCCCAATCATTTATCAATCCTAAGTCACTATCTTTTTATAATATTTTAAATTTTTATAACGAAATAATATAATATCAAAAGTAATTTTGATAAAACAATACAAAATTAAAGATCATTTTAATGAAAAAATTTATTTTATCTTTATTTATCACTAGCTTACAAGTTGAAGAGTTTATTTGACCCTTTAGCCTTGTTAAATTTAGTATCTTTTAATCTCTACATGAAAAAATTGCATTGCTTATTTCCGTTGACAGTTTTGAATCTTTTACCAACAGCTCAGCTGCAAAGAGTATCATCATTTCCTCTTATGAATTGTTTCATTTTGGATGAGCTAAAGAAATATACGCAAGTCGATTAAATGCGCCTCTTTCTTCATGTGCACTGTGGACACTTCAGGTAACACTCCAATTCTCGATGAATGGGATTATTTTATGATAATCCGACTCCTTAGACGCCCCAAATCCGTAATGAGAGCAATGATTTTCATCAACTAATCTAGTCAATCAGTCAAGTCTGCCACAGCCACAGCCACATTTTTCTGGAATTTTCTTTCGTTTTGAGAGAGAGAGAGAGAGAGAGAGGAGATGCGAGGGCTCAACTATACAAACTCTATATCATGAAGGCTTAAAACCTATGCTCATGCGGTTTCAAACTCCTTTTTCTTGAGGCCTTCATTAAAGAAAACACAACAGGCCTTTCTTGTAGCTTATAAGAAGCAGCCGTTTTTATAGGGTCAACTGCTTACAAAATCAGAGAATCAAGGATGGAAAATATCAAGTTTCACCACTGCTTTTTGCCCTTTTTCTTCCTCTTGTTACCACTACCGCTTGCATTGCCACTGCCGCAACCACTGCTATTAGTACTATTTCCAGCCTTGGCAGATGGGCTCTCAGCAGAGGTGCTGCCGCCACCAAATACGCCTGATTGCATAGCATTCTGAAACCACTCAAAGAATTCTTCCTCTGTCATTGTCTCTTCCATGTTAGATGTTGGCATCCAGCCACCTCGTTGTCCTGAACTTGATCCCTTGCCGGTATTATGCTTGGAAGTGATACTAGTGTTTATATGAAAGCTTGGTTTGTGAGTGTTGGCTGGGCATCTCATTCCCTGCACCAAAATTCAATATTGCGCACATTAACTCCCTCATTATGACAGAATATACAAGTGTTTCCACAAACAAGAATTCAACCATGACTGCCAAAGGCATATTATTTTCTAACAGCCAGCACATCCAATATGTCATTTGCAGCTGCACTAGTTTTCAACTGGCATAAATCATTTGCAGTTGAACAGGCTGTTGAAATCTCAAATGAAATTAACACTCTTGCACATCATCTCAAAAATGACATCAGGCACTATAATGCAGACACAACACCACAAGTCAAAGAGTACAGCGGATATAGCGCAAAATGATAAAAGAGCAAAAGGGCTATGAGCACGCCATCCTGCCCTTATGACATTTTGAATCCCAACACTGGGCATTACATGTAATATTTTAAATTGCAAATGCCAACAGATGAATTACCTTACTTGAATTCAAAGAATGATTTCATTTAGCTTGCAGTCACTTGCTAATTTGGATTTGTTGCCAAATTCAGCCATTATACAATTTAGCATTTCAAAAATCCCCAAAATTCGACTCAAAATCCAGATTCACAAGTCATTTGCCAGATAAAGCTATTAGATGGGGTCCATTGGAACTCATTATGCCCATACTGAACATGTGCACTGTGATGCCTCATTCATTGATTGATAGAAATCTTCAAATTAACCTCAATTCAGGAATTAAGAAGAAATTACTTTACCTGACAAATATACCATTCAGTAGCATCATATATCTTGCTATCAGCACAAACATATGCAGTGGGAGTATCAACCTGCAGAAAAAGGATGAAAATGCAGAAGTAAAATTAACAAATTAAAAAAAGATCCCTGTAAAACATTCGATTAGAATGTCATAACAGGAGTGATTGCTTTTAAGTTTCTTCACAAACAATGAACTGGCTACTTGCACATGAATAAGGATGAACCATGGGCCCATACCTTCTGCAGCAATCCGAAAAGGAATGGTTGAAAAGATTGCTCAACCCATCCATCTCCATCTTTTGCCTGGTGAAAGTCTTTGCATTCCTATGGGAGCAAAATACCTACGATAAGCCTATGCATGCTGTTGCCTTGTTATTTGGGGTAAGTAGATGGACCATGAGATAGAATTAGAAATAAGGGCATATTTAGAGGAAAATAAAAACCTGGCACCATCTTGCTCTAGATTTTGACTTCTTTGTTTGTACCCAGACATGAAAATTGTTGCATTTTTTGCAAGCTATGCACCTTGACTCTCCGAACGGGTCTTTGCTGTCACTGTCTGAACGAGCAAACCCAGAAGCAAAGAAACTATGTCCTCCATTCTGAGCAACCAATTCAATAAGCCAACATAAGTTGAAAGAATTGACATACACTCACAGAACAAGGTATCATTGAATAGCAAACTAGAGACTGACTCGAAGCCCAAGTAAGTAAAATATTGAGGGGACATTTTCCCTTTGTTTCCCCCATTTCTCTCTTTCTCTTCCACCTATCCCCCTTTAAAGGTTGCTGCTACAGTAGCTCACTGTCTGTTCACAGCTTAAAAACACTCATCAAAATTATTATTTTTTTCCCACCCTAGTAAACACTAGTCAGCTTCCCAATCTCAAATGCCATACTTTAACTACACCCAAAACTCATCAATTCATTGATACTTTCTTAACACAAAAGCATCAGCAGGCAGCTGCTCCACCCCAAAAATAATGTAGGGGATATGATCTAAACATCTCTTCTTTAGTGACAAGCACAAGGACATGCATGTTTAAGAGAGGACAAGCATATTTGATTCATTGCAATCCTTATATGACTAGCACTTGCAAAGTCTTGGAGACAAAATGAAAATAAGACACAGTAACACAGGGATCCAAGATAACTAGGACATAATCCTTTATTAGTGTTTAGGAGGGAGCAAAATGGGAATGTTATGAATTTGAATATAATAGTAGACTAGATACATTATAGAGACAAAATGACTCTCACCAAACAAGATCAAAGCACATATCCTTCATCCATCTTTGCTCCCAAACAAATGCACCCTTCAAAAATCTCAAACAACTATTTTAATGTGTTTGTAAAGCAAATTGATAATAGAATATGTGCCATGTGAATGACAATTTAGCCAATGGTTTCACATGGTTGCGTAGTGCTTCATCCATTATGGGTTTCAATTTATATGCATTCTACTTTTTTAAATAATTTAATATGTATTTAAAATATATGTGAATGACAATTTAATATGCATTACTCCAAAGCACAAGTCGTCAGTGAATTTATAAACCAGAAGTGCACAGAGGGAAATAAACACCAAGTACAAATATGCCAGTGCCTAGAGGGAAGGAACAAGAGGGAGTATAAAGTTGATCATCACATGTAGAACAACGAAATGACAGAGATAAGATATATGCTCAAACCTTCTGAGAACTGCTTTGAAACCTACGGAAATAGTTCAGGAACTCTTCCCTCCTTAATTCATCGTCATATGCTTTTCGCTTCAAAGAATCAAGCAAAACCTAAATAGAAGATAAAACAACAATATTATAAGAGTAAGAATCACATGCAAACAAAAGTTTCAATTCGTGTAATAACCAAAGGAAGCAAATAAATTTACCTCATATGCATTTTGAAGTTTCTTAAAAGCTTCTGCAGCCTTTTCATTGCCCATATTCTTGTCAGGATGAACCAGTATTGCCTACCAAACAGAGAAAAAAGAAGATCACCTGATAATCCAAAAAAAAGTTCTCATTTCATTGATAATAGAATACGAATATTATCAAAGAATCCCTACATACCCACCACCATAAACATTTTGAACCTCATAAAAGCATATCTGATTATATACCTAGAAGTAAGGTTCGACATGTGTTGAATCATGTAAACCAATTCCTAGAGAGCCACAAAACACTCGACGTGTGTTGAATCATGTAAACCAATTCCTAGAGAGCCACAAAACACCGGCTATGATCTCACTAAAAACTTTAGCAAAACTCTAAAAATTTCCAAAAGACTGGCAAAATAAGCAATATAAAGCAAGCAAGCGGACAAAGAATGCCACATACCTTTTTTCTGTACTCCCTCTTCAGTAAAGAAACATCCACATTCTGATACCGGGAAAACCCCAGCACTGAATAGTGATCAGTACAGTTCAACAACCGAAGAACTTCTTCTTCAGAAGTCAACTCAGAATCCCCCCCACTGGTTGAAGGTACTCCAGGGCTACGATCAGATGATGATCCTGGGCTATTTTCTGAGAAAGTAGAATGAAAGGACTCACCGCTAAAGAAGCCTGTTTGACCTTCCATTCCTGCAGGCTGATCAGAAGGACTATTGGATCTTTGCTGGTTAATGTTATTCTTTAGGAAATATATCAGAGCATCACTTGAGATAAAAGATAAATTCAAAGCCACAAGTAAGCCAAGCCAACCAACATATGCCCACAAACAATATAAGGAATAAATAGTAGTTATCAAAAGTGCTAGATGTTCGTGGCTCAACATGAATGCCTGCCCTGAATTAAAAGAATAAAAAAATAAACTTAGTGATACTTGACAAATAGCAAAGGCAAACAAAGAGATGATATATCTGTACAAAAATAATAGGAATTACCTGCAACAATAATGACAAACATTGTTGTCCAGAAGCTTCCATAAAGCCACAGGAAAACAGTTCCAGAAATAGCAACTACCAAAAGTCCTAGGGTGAAACCAATGAAAACCCCAACGAATGCAGCTATGGCCTGAGTAATTCAATATTTAACACATATTTTAAAAAAAGCATAAAACTGGTAGTTCAGCTAAAAAAGATGGCAACGCAGAAACTCCAGAGGCTTTAATATGTAGATGAAAGTTACAATAATGCAGTTACAGAGAGTTGTTTTATCTGGTGTAATAAGAAATTCTACAATGTATGATTCCACAGAATTGCAAAGGCAAAGCATTAAGCAGTGAAACCATGTCAACTCCTTTGAAGAGTAGTGAAACCATATATTAAGAATTCTAATATAGCATATACCAGAAAAAATGTAGAACCAGTATAATTGTGTGGACATAAGATAGCATGTATACTGATGCAATAAAAAAAAATTAAAATTGAGTAGATTAAGCATAACCAGGCTTACCAGAACAATTAGAAACTTGGACATCCCAACCATAGCAATTACTGACAAGATGCTACACCATATAACTGCAAAAAAGGACGCTGTCCCCAGTCGTAGAAATGAATCAATGCCTCTAAGAGTGAAGTCCAACCAAACCACAGACAAAAGAAGCATTATGCTCCCAAAATCACTGAGCCATTTCAATACAACAGGATATGCTTGCTCGACCTTCAATTTAGCATAATCATGAGCATTGTACATGTTGGTTGTTAGTCTAGCAAACAATGGCTGGTGCCTTTCCAGCCATTCGCCTGCTGCCTTCAACATGGACAAAGTCAATAACCTCAAGTTTCTTACTGCCACATTGCCAAAAAACTCCACAGTTCCGACCATATTTTTAATATGAAAGTTTTCAAGCAAGTAGTTCAATCCATTTTTTGCATGTTTTGGAACACTTCCGTTCTGAGGTAATCTTCCATTTTCTTGCCAATCACCAGGAGTATCTACAAAAGGACTACTGAAATCCCCTGAATCATTCCCAGATAATACAGAGTCCCCTAGATCTTGAGATTGCTCTAAACCTTGCTCCTCTCTCTCAACATCTTTAGAAGTTGGCTTAGGTTTGTTATCTCTAGACGGACTACTTGGCTGATTAACATTTGGGATTTCATCTCCAGGAAAAACCTTCACCTCACTAATTTTTTGCCGTCCTTTTATGTCAGGAACTGCATACCTTGAATCTGAAACCTTTTTCTTGTGGTTTGATGTATGACGATCCACCCCATTCCTCTGTTGATTACCTTTACGAGCCATGGCAGTTACTATATAACAGCACTTACTGAAGAGGAAGTCAGGCTAAACCATTTATAATTGTTCAAGGAAAGAAAAACCTGCAACACTAATTAAAAATCATAACCTGCTGCTGGAAAAGACCATGGACATTTAAGCCTATAAAATCTTAGCTTGTGCAAGTAGCAACAATGTAAATAAATTTTGTTTCAACTACATTTGATTGCAGCTAAAGCCCATAGACATGCAGAAGACCTGGTGAATTAATGCTTTAAAATGCCATACTTTAAAAAGTACCTAACATAGCTGCAATTTTGGGCCAAACACATTATTGTAGCAGAAACATGTGTTGTTTGGCGAACAAGAAGTTAATCACAATTTCTTTTAAAAAAAAGAAGAAGGTATTCCTAAAGTTGCCAATCTAGCAATTCCCTTAGATTTAAAACTAATTAATTTCTGTCTGAGAGATAAATATGCAGCAATATTTGTTTCAATGCAACATATCAAAGTCAACTGCAAACCTTGCAAGGTACTAATACAATGTGTTCAACTGCTCCCATCCGAAAAAAAAAAGGCCAACTTTAATTTGAATATATGAGTACAATAGGATAGTCTAAAGAACTCCAAAGCATTGAGAAGCAAAACTTAGGCAAGTAAAAACTTAAAAAAAGAAAAGAGAAAAAAATGACTTAAAATGCTACTAGCGATCTTGCATTATGAGAACAGAAATAGAATTGTAATTAATGCAGTGATTGTATCATGAAAATGGTAACAATAGTAATGTAATGGATATGGAACCCTAGCGAACAGAAGGTGAACTAGGCAACAGCTTAAGCAAAGACTTTCAGCCCCAGCTAACAATATCGAAACCCAATTACAGAAATTATAGAAAGATCGGAAATTGGAGATCATCATCATTTCACCACAACAAAGCACAAACAACACCCAGTAACTCAATTAATATGAATAGTTAAAAAAACAAAAACCCAAATCAGCTAACAGGAAATGAAAACCCAGCTTGAAACAATCCACAATAGTGATAGGTATACGACAAATTTGACAAAATTAACTTGGAATTAAAATTTTTTTTAAAAAAATCTTCATAAAAAAGGGAGAAAAATAAAAATAAATCGGCCTTACAAACATACTATCAGCTACGGCGCAGTGCAGATTGGAGGTGGAGAACCCAATAGCTAAAAAATAGTGACGCCAAAATAATAATAATAAACCCCTAGAAATGAAAAGTAGGTTAAAAAAAAAACTAAAACCAAAAGTTCATAAAAAAAAAAATTATACTAACATTAAAATAGATTCAATCTGGTGAGTCTTGAGCGGGACTAATTCTAAAAAGGTGTACGGTCAGAAATTGACACAGCGGAGGAGAGGAAGAGAAAGCAAAGAAAGAAAAGCTTAATACAAAGCTGTGAAACGCAGCAGCTATTTGTTCGTTTGTCTTGTTTTGTTTGCGTACGTCACCATCACTATCCAGGGATCAGGCAGGGACTGTATGGGATGATCTTTGTTTGGGATTATCTTGCTCTGGTCAAGGTCGTGATATTGTTACGGTTAGTGGACTTACATACTTGTGTTAAAATGATTTTAATCTATCTACATATATATAGACATACGATTAAATATCTCAGCTGAATTTATGTGTCAATTTCATATTAATTGTTGATCACAAAAATTTTTGAGATTAATTCTTCTTCATATAATCTTAAGGTATAATTTTTTATATTCATTAATATTATAAAGACTTTGTCTTTTAAAATATTACTAACTTCTAAAATGAAACTTTAGTAAATAGATATTAACACTTGATTTATCTTTAGAATTAGAATTTGAGTAACTATAATTTAAATTCAATTAGATACAAATTAATATTATAAATCTAATCAGAATATTTTTTTTTTTGAAAAACAAATACTATTATGATTTGAAAGTAAATTAAATCTAATTTTTCTGTTAAATCAATGTACTCAAAGTATAAAATATTTAAAAAATTACAAAAAGCTAAAGAATATGCGAATGAAATATGGGATTCAGTCGTTTACTTTCACTTATTTTTTAAAAAATTATTTATTTATTTATTATTTGTAAAAAAAATCAAATTTTAAATTTATTTTTTAGAAAGTCACCTAGTAAGTTTTTTTTTATTTTTTAACTAAAAATTAGATTTAGTTTGTATTTTTATATATTTAAATTATTAAATGTAATTTTGAGATTTTTCATTTTATTTAAAGTTATTTAATTTTATTTTTAAACTCTAAAAAAACTGAAATTTAACTATATGATTTTTATAAAGAAAATTACTTAAAAAATCTAATAACCTCAAAATGACACTTAAAAATCTAAAATATACCAAAATTTTAACAAAATGCAATTTTAAATGATAAAAAAAAACTTGTTATTTACTTCCTATATAAAAAGTTCAAAATTAAATAATTTTTCGAAATAAAAAATAAATAACTTCAGCAAAAATGGTGAAAATCTAATGATGGTCAATGTTGATACGGCTGTTATAAATAGTACACCCAAAACTTGCAACTTCTATGTTACTGCAGTTGATTTAAAGAAGAAAACAAAAATAAGAATGGTGTTTCATCAAACATACTTTGCAACACAGTGAAAGATGGGATTTTCCTTTAGGAAATAGGAAAAGCCATTAAATTAATAATTTAGCAATATTTTTGCATTTAAAAAACAATTGGACATAAAAAAAATTTGACTATTTTTTTTTTATTCCATCCAAAAAAATAACATCGAATTAAGAGATTTTACATTAATATTTTCTTTTGATAATTCACTCAATAGAAAATACAATAAAGTATGCCTTTCTTTCTCATAAATTCATTCAATTTTGAGCTCAAACGTGTATTATTACAAAACTATTAAGAAGAAAATAAAATACAAGTAAATATCAATCGTTTGCAAAGTTGAATTCAGATTGAATCTAAACATATCTTAATATGTTTGTTTTTCCTTTGTTAGCCTAAACACCATTGTCAAACTCCATAATGCACAAGTTTTTAGAGCTTCATATTGAATTTATCCACCAAAATTTCACTCCCTAACTGATATTATCCTAGAAATATATGGCCTTAGGATATGAGTTATCAGTGCTGAAGGCAAATCTCACCAAACTCCCTCGAGTTGACTATTGAGGTGTGCTTCCAGCACTGCCATCAACCAATATTAGGGCTAAGAACTAACCTTGTTATAGGACAGGACTATAAATAAGAGAGATAATCAAAGGGCATGGAGTAACAGCAAACGTGGCCCTTCCCACATTTGCATCAAACACCCACGGCACAAGATAGGCTTATCATTCCATAAACTTTCTTTTGACAAGTGGGAAATATGAAAACTGCAATTACAAACTAATCTATGCATAAAAAAATTTCTAAAAGGTAATCAAAGACTAGGGATTATAGTGTTAAATGCAATGGATCAATAGTTTTAGATAACAAAATCTTAAATATAACTAAAATAACTTAACTAGAGTAAATGATGTGAGTTCTAATTATCACACACATTGATATCAAGGTCATAGAAACTGAGTGAATACCAAGTCCCATTCCATAACATTTGAGAATGGAAAGCATCCTTCCAAATTGTGCACGAAATTTATTTACAACATTTGAGTGCAAAATGAATTGAAAGCAACTTTCAACAGGTGAAAGTTGTACCACAAATTTCAAGCAAAAGTAACAAAAGACACTTCCTCTCACTGCACTTAACAGAGGCAATAACAGAGGCAAATCCATTCATAAAACCATATAACAAACTTGTCTCGCTAAGCACTCCTGACAATTCCAAAGATATAAGCCAAAGCCACCTTAACTATATAACAGTTGCATACTTGATGTGAAAAATCTTGAAGAATTAACAACTAGCCATACTCCAGATAGATAGCAGTATGAGCAACTAGCAACTAATAGATTTCTGAACATAAATATTATGAAACCAAACCACAGTTTAATTAAAAGAGAAGATTGTGCTCCGAAATGCATGTGCTGAGAACCATAGTGGCAATGTGGAGCTGTTCTTCACAGAATACATCTCTTTCCATACTCTGCTCCTCCGATGATACACCAAAACCTGCTTATGTGTTGCCATGAAAACACATTCACCCGTCTGACTTATCGGGAAAATACCAGGCACCATTTCCCTGATGCACCTCAAGCTCACCCTATCAACCACATGCCATTGTTCACTCTCATAGTCCTTCATCACCCATATTTTCATCCATGCCTCAGAAATCTGTATCACTGACAAACAACCATCTAACTCCAACAAATACACCCTATTCCCAGCCCCATAACTCACTTCATCCGGCAAAGAAATCTTCCTCCAAACGTCACAATCCAGATCAAGTGCGAGTATACATGAACAACTAGCAGTTAACCAATGTAGTCCACCATTGGCAAATACAACCTGATTCCTATTCATATGCGTAAAATGATCATCTTGAGATGAAACAAATTTCCTCCACTTATTTGAATCCGAATTAAATATCAAGCATATAAATGTCCCATCTGGCCTGTGACCAAATGTACGATGATAACCTGCTAAAACAACATTAAAGTTCTGCATTGATAAATTGCAAGCCAGACCAACAAGAGTGGCCTCACCATCAGGATAAAATCTAGTCACAGGCCTTTCCCTACTCTTAGGAAGCAACTTAAATTCTCTAGTCATTGGGTTGCAAATATAGTAAACACCCTTATCAGGGACGCTAGAGCAGACCAACAAGCCATTACAAGAGGCCCTAACTTTCACTCTATCTTTCAAGAAATCTAACGAGAATTCAGAAACACCCCTTAAATTATCAATACAGATAATGCTAGATTTTGACTCCGATGAATCGGAAATCTCTACCAATACCACAGGGTTCTTAGCGGCTACATCATTGTAGAGATGGATAAAATAATTATCTGATGACAATCTGTACCAAAGTTTACAAACAGTTTTAGCTCTATACAGAGACTTCACAGGTAATCTTGCAAGAATTTGAAGAACAACTTCATCAGGGAAAATTCCATCTCTTGAATGCATAATTTAATTCCAAAAATAATAAAAAGGGGGGAAAAAGACAGGCAAAGGTCCGTCACCCAGATGCAGAAACATAAAAAAGATACTTACTTTGCTTACCAGAGGGAAATTTATAGAAAGGGAAGGCAATTTACATTGATCTTCCTGCTGCAAAAATGACTATTTGACATCATTTAGAGGAAACAAAATAAGAAAGAAAGGTTTTTTTTTTATAGAACGAAAAGGAAGAATGTGAAGATGGGATTTGATTAAAACGAGAACCGAGATTAGATGAGGGAAAGAAGGTTGTTAATCGAGGAAGAAATTTCGACATGTGTAAAAGACGAATTAGATAATCACGTAAAGATGGGCTTCGGATACTGGGGACATGGGCCACCACGTGGATACAATTTGGACCAGTTTTTTGCAAAATCTTTTAGAGGGGACAGGTAATGCTAAACCCGTATTATGATGTAATAATTATTATGAAATATAATTAAATATAAATTTAATTTAATTATTAAATTAAAATTTTTTTATTATATTACATTACATTTAATTTTATCATTATAAATATAGAATAAGTATTTATGAAAAATGAGATAAGCACTAGGCACATTATAATTAAGATTACATTTAATTATATCATAATAAATATAGAATAAATACAAGATTGAGATAAGTACTGAACACATTATAATTACAACTAGTCGTCAAGAACTAGTTGAATACATTATAGTTACAATTAGTCGTCAATAATTAGTTATAAATATTTATAGAAAATATATAATTAAAGAAATAATATTTATTTTTAAAGTGATATATAAAAACTATTTTTGAATCTTACATAAAATTATAGTTGACTTTAATTTTCTAAAATATATAATTAGCATTGTCTATTTATTATTTTGATCAAATTTTTATAACTATATTAAGAAAAAAAATATTGATTAAAACATGACCTTAAAGCAAAATTATTATTCACTACAGTAACAAATTTAATAACATCGTTCAATAATATTAAGTAACAACTTACTAACTCAATACAACCATTTTTTTATTTTATTAATTGTAATTTATATTATTAATAATAATATTATAATATAATAATATAAACAATATTATAGTTTTTCGGTTTCTCTGTTCAACTTAAACTCTAGTTGATTGGGTGAGTTTCATAGATAACTCTAATATTATTAGGTGAAAATTACACGTTTTTTTTCCCCATATGGTGGATCTATATTTGGAGCCAACGAATAATATCCATATGAATGGGTTTAAAAAATACACAAATATAAAATTATAAAGAAACATACACACTACTTAAATGGAAATATGGCTATGATTGCACAAACAACATATACCAATCCATATTCCAGCTTCGTTGAGTAAGCCAAAGAATCAAGAAGTGCCCTCGTCCCTATATTACCACCAAACTTCCTATCTTTGCACAAATACAAACAACATTCTTTCTTGAAATCCATAGCGTATCGATCCAATATGGTAACTCCTGCTGTGTCAAACATTATGGTTCCGAAACTTCACAAAGGCAAGGACATGCCCATGGTGACACAAGACGTGAAGGCAAGGGCTGAAGTTTATTATGGAGACGAGACTTGTAGGGAGAAGTTCATGTTGCTGTTGATGGAAATAGGCCTACCAAATGGTCTGTTAACGGTAGAGGAGATAGAGGAATGTGGACACGTGAAGGATACTGGGTTTGTTTGGCTCAAGCACAAGAAGAAGAGAGATTACAAGTTTGAAAACGTAGTAGTCCGCTATGACACTGAAGTCACTGCATATTTTGAACGTAACAAGATCAAGAAATTGACAGGTGTTAAGGCCAAAGAGTTCTTGATATGGATTACATTGAGTGAGATTTGTGTGAATTATGTGCTTTGATCACGTTCAAGACTCCAGCCGGTTTGTCCAGATCTTTTCCATTATCAGTGTTCCAATTTGAAGCTAGTGTTGCTCAAGAAGAGGATGTGAAGGAAGTAAATGATGGAAAGGAGGTTAATTAAGGAGGTGAAATTTTACTGTAAATATAAGAAAACTCAATTATTCTTGTTCATATCATACTGTAGCTGCTGCTTCTGGGTGGGGGGGGGGAGGAACTTTCATTCTTATGGTTCATTTAGTAACAAAAATGATTGTATAGTGTATTGTATTTTATGGAAGGATTGAAATAATTAAAATTTTAAGATGTTTTGATCGTTAGGTTCGCACATAGAGAATATGCTTTACATACATATGCTTGTAGCCTAAGAATATGCTTTTTTGTCATGGGGAGAGCAGCTGTTCTTTTTTCCCTATTCCATTTGCTCACGTAAACAAAAGAAGATTAGCTCAGGAAAATGATGTCCCAAACCCAATCCTATATCATGTTGAAAATGTACAATTAATTTTGGGGCTCTTACGGAAACTGAGCCTGCATTAGTTCTTTTCTGTTTTTCAATGTTCTTAGGGGTATTAACTCCCCCAAGTTGTGTGGTTTTTAATTCAGACTTGTGAAAGTTTGTCTTAATTGCTTATCATACCACCTACTTTGGCTTTTCCATATGCCATCAATTTATCATCCTATCTAATGCAAAAGTATTCATTCAAGATCCAAACATAATAAAAATTAAAAAAATAAAAAAAGAAGCAGGATTTCATGTTTCATCTATACAAGAGCTCAAAAGATATACTATCTATAAATGAGGTTTTAATAAGCACAGATCCTATACCTTGAGACACTTACAAATGGCATAAACAAGCATGGACTAACTTCCATTCAACAAGAATATGCAGTGCAATGCTGAATAGAATAACAGTGTAATAGGAGAGAGAATCCCAACCAAGAAATAGAAAGCTTTAAACAGAAAAGCATTATAAAACTGTACCTCTTCAAAAATGACACAAATTATCTAGAGCTGATTTTTTTTTTTTTTTTTCTGATGTTATCTGCTAATATTATGTATAGAAGCCCAGTACAAAATCTGTCCAAAGTAGCATTGCTTAGCGGAATTTGCAATCTATTACTAGCATAACCATACCCACAAACTAATAACATCAGAGCAGTGTCAAAAGCAAGGCTTAGCATTAGCATTGCACTGGGTGACATGGTGGTCATGATGAACAAAAGATAAAGTTTGTCTCTTAATACTATAATTAGCTTCCTGCAATATGGCATCACCTTGATTAGTTGCTGAAAGTCACTTCCTTCCAAACAGTGCTGTCAATTTTCTACTGAACTGAACCTAAGAATTCAGGTCACAACTTCCACTCCTGTACCCAATAGAGAAAATAAAAGGAAGGGAAGAAAAGGAAAAATACAGTCAATAGCGTCATTGGATGTACCCAAAAAAATGGCAGAAAAGAAATGAAACACATTACTAGAGATGATAACTAGTTGTGGCAGAAGTCAGTTAAGGGCATTCAATAGCAGGGTAAAGTACATCTTCAATGATGAGCATAGAAAAATGATTGTGGGGGGGTTTATTCAAGTGTAAAAATGTTTAATCCAAAAGCATTTCAAACGTTTTAATGCAGTTAGCATGACAATATGGAACTTCCCACTTCATCAATGACTTTTATGAGGAATTCCTACTTCATTCAGAATCCAATAGGCTAGTATTGAGATGTAGCCTACCATGCAAGCGCAAAAAACAGAGGCTGGCTGGGACCACGATAAGGATAGCTTAAAAGAGACATCTAATTACGTATTTTTATTACATTTGGGACAACAAGGAAGTGCTAGTTACGAATATGGTTTCTGTGTTAAAGTAGAAGATGAAATCCAAAATATAAGCATATCACTAGGAAAAATATCAATTGATCAAAGCCATACCTTGGGCACAGTGAACCAATATCCATTAATCCACTCCTGATGAGGCCTCAGTTCGCATTGTTGAAACTCCACTTCTTCTGTTGTCTTGAAATGGACAGTGTATTTCAAGTTTTTGTGAACTTTGGTTATATGACCGAGCCACCATCCATCATTACACCAAGCATCAACAATTTCAAACAGTTTAAAAGGGTAGGTACATTCAATATAAGGGGGAAGAGGCCTTATGTCTGAAGCACTTGCCTCTTCTACAAGGAAATCAGTTCCATCGTTTGTTAAAAGACTCTGATATTGCACCATAAACTTTCTACTCCCCATCTCGTTGATAATTGTTGCAGAAAACCAAGCGCCATGGAAACTGACTTCATCACTTTTAACTTCCACCATTGTCCCCTTGGTGAACTTTACCTTTCGAATTTTCTCATTTCCCTACAATTTAATTGACTTCTCCTGAATGTCGTAACTTACAATATTGAATCCATAATGAAACCAAGAATGTGGGAATATGATGACGCTAGCCGACAATAAACATGAGCTAATCCTGCAATCAGAATGCAAATAGAACACTTTTTTTTTTTTTTTGTCTTCTATTCCCATTTGTTAGCCAATACAAGGTTTTTATGATTCTATGTACACCTGCTAAGAACAGATCACATCAGATGTAAGCAAATAGCGCATAGCTGCCCATCAATATACTACTATTAATTACATTAATTTGCTGAAAGTGATAGGTGAAAAATAAATTTTCTTATTGCATCTTAATCATGAGATATTTTTACTAGGTTGCAGTTCAAATTATTTAAAAAAAAATCACCAGAATTTTCCAGAAAATAAAAAAAATGTTTCCTTAATTAGTGTAGCTAGATATATAAACAAAAATATTTAAGTGCCCCATTCATCCATTTTATTTAATGAAATTTTTCCATGTGACAAGGCATTAAAAAAAATCATGAAAGAAAAAATTGAAAATATAACTTGATCCATTTTCCATTAACCCATTCTTGATGATGCCTCAATACTGAATGGTCAAACTCCAAATTTTCATTTGAAGAACTGAAATAAACAATATACTTGAGTCCATGTAGAACTCCTGAAACCTCACCTTCGCACCAGCCGTCATTAAAACAAACATCAACTTTCTCAAATTGTTTAAAAGAGGCATCTGTTGGAACTGTGCATTGACTGCTTCTCTCAAGGGTTCAGTTCCATCATCCGTCACCATGTTCAGATATTGCATCAACAATTTGTCGTTTCCAACGGCTTCATTAACAATTGCATTGTACCAAGCACCCTTAAAACCTCCTTCATCAGTTTTGACTTCTACTGGCTCTGACTTCACTTTGCTGCAGAGCACCTCCAACTTTACCTTTCTTGATTTCATGTGGGCTGGAGACAGCATTGTCTGCAATACAAGCTCTCACACGCCAAACAAACATATTAGAATCAAGAAAATTACAAATGAGAATAGAAATTCAAATTGCCAAGCATTACAGAGGCTTTACAAATCATTAATGAATGAAAGAAAATTAAAAAAAATTATGTTCATGAACAACATCAGTAAGAATGTCACAAAATTTTCTGCAAATAATACACTCAAATCCATCACTCATATACAGCACAATAAAAGAAATATTACATTTACAATAAACTATACTTAACAATGACAAAAATGTAGAAGCCAAATAACTACCGACAAATATCTCAATATGCAAACTAATTATTTCTTGTGATTAGCAAACAATCACTACAAAAAAAAAAAAAAAAACCATTACAAATAACCTAAAAAAAGCAAATAAACAAATAAATAAAGCACATGCATACAGAGACACACTTTTTCTTAATAAATGACATATTTTATGTAACAAAACAGTGAAAAAAATTATGAAGGAAAACCATGTGCATACCCTGATCCATTTTCCATGAATCCATTCCTGATGATGCCTCAATGCTGACTGGTCAAACTCCAAATTTTCATTCGAGGAGCTGAAGAAAGCCATGTACTTAAATCCATGCAGCACTTCTGAAATCTCACCTTCCCACCACCCTTCATTGAACCGAACATCAACCTTCTGAAACTGTTTAAAAGGGACATCTGTTGGAACTGGAGGTGGGCAGGGTCTGATACGGTCAGCGTTGGCTACCTCTCTCAAAGGTGCAGTTTGATAATCTGTTAGCAGGTTCAAGTATTGCACAAAAACTTGTCAGTTCCTATGCTTCCAATTATAAACACCAAGGACCACAGTAACCTTCTTCATCACGTTTGACTTCTACCCTTTTCCCCATTTTGAACATCGGCTCTAGCTTCCTTTTGCTGTATTTTATCCTCAACTTAACCTTTCTGGCATTCATGTCCGCTGGAGACAACATGTTAAGCAATTCAAGCCCTCACAAACCAAGCAAACATATTAAAACCAACCAAAATTACAGATACAATAAGGAACCTCCAAATTTTATAGCATAACACGTATTTTACAAAAACATTAAAACAAGAAGACAAATAAAAACTCTGAACAAATGAATTGAGACATTGGCAAGCATTCTATTCAATTTTCTGCAAACAGGATACAGAATTCCATCAATAAATATACGTGCAAATAGAGTAAATGAAAACATCACATTCACAAGAAATTATTTACTAAAACATCACATTCACAAGAAATGATTTACTAACAAATAATGAAAAAGATGGAAACTTCTCAGACAGACATTGACAAATACCTCACCCAATGTAAACATTCATCAATGGAAAAAAAAAAAGCAATCAGATTAAACAAGTCCACCAAAGAATAATAAGCTAAAAACAAAACCAAACCCAGAAATGTAAGCAAAGACACAAACTTGTTGAGGCGGAGGTGGGACCCAGCCCCCATTGTCCCACTCACGATGGAGCCTTAAATTGTAATGCTCCGACACAATTCCCTCGCTTTTCCCATCAAACCCAACAACATACTTAGAATTCTCAAGTATATCCTTACTGCCACCCATTATCACAATATACATCCACACTATTCCCTATTTTGAAGCACTCATTCAGCTCTTTGATAGGCACAGGCCTTACACTCCCTAAATCAACCACCTCACTCCTTCGTTGCTGGCCATCCGATTCGTCCATCATGAGCGTCTGGTACTGTACCAGTACCCCTGCCTTCCCTTTCTTCGGTGGACGGAGCACCGTGGCGTCGTAGTAGGTGGAGTTGTTGGGGCCATTATGTCGCTTCAAGACCTCAACTTTGTCGCCTTTGCGGAAATGGGTACGCGAAAAGCATGACATTTTGAGATAAAGTTTGGATCTTAGGGTTTTTGGAGAGTGAAATTTGAGAAAGAGGGAGTGTGGAATGCGGAGTGACTGAATTGCCGAAACGAGTAACAGTGCGTCTATGTGTGCAGTGCACTGGCAGTGGCGGGGGTTGGGTGTGAGGAGATGCTTGTAAGAATCTTGTTGCCCAGGGTCTTGCAATTAATTACGGTATGTGCTATCATTAATGCGTGGACACTGTGAAGTGAAACGTCGGTGATTTATTCGACCAAGGTATGCTCTCATGGCCTATTCCCTCATTTGTACGACGTGTCGTTGGATGACGGCCACAAAGTGTTTTCAGACGACCTCATGCAACTTCATGTCGCTTATTTCCTATTTAAAGATGGATTATGGAGTACGTGTTTTTATAAAGAAGCCACACCCGATATAAGCGTATTTATTGTGAACAGATAACCTTCGGCAAGCTTCAGCCATAAATTCTTCAGAAACAGAATGGAAGCATTTTACCCAAAACAGAAACACTGCCTCTAAGAAAAACATTAAGAAAATATTAAGAAATGGTTTGTCCTACAGAAAGTAAAGGCTAGAGTTGTTGAGATCCTCTTAACATTGCACAAATAAATCTATGATCTGTCAAGAAAATTCACTAGGTGAGCAAGATGGAGAAAGTCTTTTATCACTTGTCAATGCAATCAAACACTCGCACGGGCACAATGATTGCAGAGCATGATTTAAAAGAAAAGATGCATATCTATGAAAAACCTAAGATATCATTGGCATCTCAAATACATCATCACAAGAATAGACATGATTACAGTCTAAGCCCATGTCCATTTTGCTCTAGAAGTACCAAAGACCGTAGCTTCAGCAGATTTATAAGAGGAAGCACATGTTACATAAGCATGAATAAGCATCAGACAACAGAGTCAATAGGTTGGAGAACAAATTCATCATCATCCTTTAGATGCTTTCTTTTCTTGTTAATGGCAAATGGTCGAAGAAAACATCTTGACATGCGACTTAAGGGATCCTGCAGACCTTCCATCTCATAGTGTCCAAATCGCCAGTCTCTTTCAACAAAAGGTCGCTGTATGGGTTCATCAAGGCCCCCTGTTAAGAGAAAATAATATATGATCTCAATTCAAAATACGGACAGAAATGGCGAAAGGGGGGACATGTACGACACAAAAAAGATGGTGACCATAGTATAAAAAGGGGTCTGTTAAAAGCCAGTATCAGGAGAGCAAAGTAAACAAGAAGGCTCTTTCTTGCTGTATCCGTGTTTTTGCACATGGGTGGGTGTGAATGAGGAATGAGTATAACCAACTACCATCACATGGATAGTTCCACCTTATTATTCATTCATATTGTATTTTCCTAAATTAGGAAAAGGATCCAATTCAAGGGATGCATATGGCTAGCAGCAGAGAATACACACATATCCAATCACTGAACTAACTTATTATGTAGAATAAATTTAAAAAGCAATGACGGACAATATATTCTGGAGTGACAAAATATGACCCGCTCCATTTACCTGCATACATTAAACCGTGCTTATTAACTGCCCGATAAAATGGTCGAGTTCTTTTCTCTTTTGCAGCTCTTTGGAGATCATTCCATGCACATGCCCGGTCTTCCCGTGTGATCTTACCTGTAGTAACCACCTGAATTTGCAGCAAAAAAGTATCATAAAGCAACGCATAAGAGGCCAGACCAACAAAGAAACCAGAGATGAATAACTGTAACCTTGGAAAACAAATAATATGAAGGACGTGGAATCCTTGCAAGACCATTTTCACGATCAACTGCCACAAGTCCAAACTTGGGTCCATATCCATCAGCCCACTCCCAATTGTCAGAAATGGTCCAGAACAGGTAACCGAGCACACAGACTCCCTGTGAATCAATTGCAGGAAGGTCAAGCACCCTATTATGTGAAATTGATCATCTAACACATCTCAAAAGTTAGGTTTAGATTCAAGACCATGATCATTGCTGCGTAAACAGCTAGTAAATGTTCCAAAAGATATGGCCGACGAATCAGATCTGTTACATCAGAAACTCCATTCTCAGTGATGATGAAGGGCAACTTTAGATGTTTATACCTCTCATGGAACTGAAGCAGCACACGGAATAGGCCATCTGGGTATACACCACGTCCAGATTCACTATATTCATCAGTCTCCACTAGTTTGAGTCCAGCTCCAGAGATCACTTCCTGGCCAATGCAAGGATCAGCAGGCTTACACGTGCATGTCCTTAGCATTCTAGGTTAGAGAAGCAACAAACCTGTCCATAGTAGTTTATGCCTATGAAATCTAACTTGTCACAGATGCTATCCACATATGGGAAAAGAGTAAGAGAATTAGCCAAAGAAACAGCAGCAACATTGAAGAGACCATATGGCCGCATAAATGATACATGGTGAGCTACTCCAACTAGAGAATTTGAAGAGGCCCTGAAGAAATAAAAAAAAATCAGAATAAGTAATAAGAGAAGCAATTAAATATTATAAAAATATTTGGATGTGTGTTTATCAGGATGGTAAAGGCCAAGAAGAATATTCAAGGTGTGAAAGATGTTATCTTCACATCACCATCCAACCACTGGCAAGTGGAATAAGGGATTGTTTAAGGCCAAAAGGATAAAATCATTATATGAGAAATATTGTGTGCGCTTATGTGTCTTTAACTGCTTAAACTATTCCACATAACACAAACATATAAGAACTTTATGACACAATAATTTCAAAATGGATTGTATGGGTCGAAGAAAAGAAACCTTTTTTGATGAATATAGTCATATGCCTTTGCATGTGCAATGGTCATCCAATGCATGGCCTGATTGAAAACACCAGTAGGTAATGCAGAAGTGGCAACCTCTAACATATCGGGATGACCACCAGGCCAAGCACCCGCACAATAAGTTAGCATGCAAAACACATGAGGCTCATTAAATGTCACCCAATAGTCCACCAGCTCGGATACACTATCAACAACAAGCCTGCAATAAGATTTCATGTTCAAGTGCTACAAAATCGTAAAAGATAATTGAAATATCCCTAAGGAATTTACATTAAGAGGAATGAGAAACAGAGAAATTATGCATATAACCAATGATGTATATAAAGAGCAGAACAATTATTTTCCCCAACAAGCGTCAAAAGTAAAGTAACACAATGAGCTGCAGAAGCCAACTGGAAGATCTTACACTTCATAAAATACTGACCTGGTAAAGTCCATGAAGTAATCAACAGTTCTCTCGAGCTTCCATCCACCATATTCACCAGACCAAGGAGGCAATGAGTGATGGAACAGTGTCAGCATCACCTTCATGCCATAAGAGCGAACCCTAGTGATGATCCATTTATATCGCTCTAGAGCTGCAAAATTAACCTACACAAAAAATATCAGGCAACTCAGTCGAACACGTCATTTCCCATGATATTTTTCAGTTACACAAAAAGCAGAGAACCTACAACAAAAATCTGGGGAATATGACAAGTCAAAAGTATAACATGCATGAGCATGTAGCATGAGACTTACGGTTTCTTTAAGCCCATTGACAGGCTCCTCTGGCATAATTCGTGTCCAATCTATTCCCATTCGAAAGATACTAACCCCAGTATCTTTTGCCAGCTTTAACTCAGTGTCAGGGTCGGACCAAAATTTTAGCCTCTCTTGTCTAATATGAATTTGAGCAGTCAATTTCTCAAGTCAATTGGTGATGCAAGTTCAGTGGATGCATAGATTAATTAGAGAGGTACTATGGACAGATATATGCAAAACAAAACTTATTATTTTTCAAACTTAAAATTTCAAGAGTTACATAGCAGTGACTATTGTACAAGGTAGGCTTACGGATGGGGAACATTGTGCCATGCAGCTACATTATGATGGCATTCTTCATTTGGCATGTGAACTTGTTCTTCTTCTGTGTACTTTTCAAACCCTCTAATCATAGCCTCCATAGCTATTTTAAGACGCTTTTTTTTCTTTTTATCAACTTCTTTTCTAGACAGTGAAGCTTGTTGAGATCCACCATCACCAGCAGCTGCACCCATCAGCGCATCTGCCGGTTCCAAGGCCTGCTGTGTTGGTGTTTTGTTGCAAGGGTTTTCCTCAGCAAACTGAAGCCAAGCATCATTGAGGCGGTCTTCAACATGGGCCGGCGCTGTGGCCAATCCAAAGAAAAACCCATTTTCTTCTTCTAAAGAAAAACACAGAACCAAACAGCAGGATTACAAATTTGGAAAGAATGGAGAAAAGCTCTTATGTGTACTGAGCCTTGAACAATTTCAATCCAATACCAAGAAAATGAATTCCTTTATCCGATACTCAATCTCTGTGGCTACGTCAGTGGGCAAGCTCAACAAAATAATTTAGAAATTCTTCCGTTCATTTATTACTACATAACTTTTAAACATGACAAATCCCTTTTCTAGTCATGCAATGAAAAAAAACAATTAGCAATTCAAGAATTTCCGATTTCACATATTATTTGAGTCGAAGAAAACAGATAACAAAAAAACTCCAGAAATAACATAATAGGTACAGTCATATCGAACGAAGTTGTAAAACAATTGAAATCAAAACAAGTATCCCATGATTACAATTTACTGTACACGATCAAACCACGAGACTCCAACTAGCAATTTAGCATCCATTTTTATAAACTAAAAATAGCTGCTAACAAAATAATACTAAACTTAAACCATTTAGCTTAGGTGATCCATAAATAATACAAAGTCCATGCTTGAATCAGGTGACTTGATCATCTCCTATCCTATTCCATAAACCATAATTAAAGGGTAAAGCAAAAAAAGCAGTTGAATAAACAATAAGAGATCGAAAATTTCAGGAATATTGCCGTCAACATTAAAAGACGCGAGAATCTGGCGAGACTCGTCAATCGGTGACTTGAACTGTCGTAGATTCTTTCTCCTGTACCGTTCGAAGGACAAAGCGTTGGCCGCCACCGCCACAGTGGCCAACACTCCGGCAAGCTTCGCAGCTGACATTAACACTGTCCATAACGCCATTCACGTCTCGACTAAAAGACTGATCGATCGCCCATAACTAAAGACGACATTACTTTAATTAATTTAATTCGAAAACAGAAGAAAATTCATTTACTAGATTTATCCAATCATTTCCGCGAGACAATTGATGATGAATAGACGCTCATTCACGTAAACACGTGGCGAAAAGAAGGTAGAGGCGTCATGTGGTCCGCAATCGGCCTTGAGAAATGAGATGGTCTGGGCCTGGACCAGCCCAACTACCATTGGAGAAATATATAGTGGGCTTGTTTATATTTCGAAAATGAGAGGGAGATTTGTAATATTTGAGATTTTCCGTTAGGAGAAAAAACAAACAGCACGAGGCACAAAGAAGGACGTTAGCTCTAACTTGTATACCCAACAACGACTTCACACCGAGCAAGCCATTTTGCCTAATGCTTTTCATGTGGATATTGGTATTTTCCAGCGCTTGCTGCACCTAACAACGACTTCACACTGAACAAGCCATTTTGCCTAATGCTTTTCATGTGGATATTGGTATTTTCCAGCGCTTGCTCCTACTTATTCGAAGAAAATGATGGGCAATGGCTAATACAGCTTGGCCTTAATTGCAGTGACAGGTCCTAATCATGTACCCTCGTTTTGCTGGTGGACCTGTCCCCCACCATTACCAACATCATACTGATAAATGTATATATTCGTGCATAGGGTATTGTGTTTGTTGCATAAATTTTAAAATTATATATATATTAGTTTTTGTGATAATTTTATCAAAAATAAAGTTATATAAAGCTTTAAATAATTACGCATAATATTAAAATTATTATCTAAACATTTTTTTAAAAAAATTATACAAATTATTCATATATCCTTGCAATTTCTTCTATTTTCAGAACACTTCTTTTTCCCCCTCCTACAACAATGGAAGATTTTGAGATCCAATTAATTAGCTTACATCAAACTTCGTTTTAGGACAGTTGTTACACATTGATCTAAATGTTATCAACTTCATCATGGTGTGTTATAAGTAACACTTCAATTTCAAGCTTGCAGGTCATTCATGCAGTCATACCACTGAATCATCATTCTGCTCCCCCTCTCCTTTTTTTTGGTCAGTATCATGGCTACGCGTACGATTTGAGTAATCCCGTTAATAATTTTTATTAGATTACTAAAATTTATCACCATCAATCTATATTAATAAATCAAAAAGAATAAAATTCATAGCCACAGAATAAGTGTAATTCTTAGCTTAATAAAATTTATTGCATATTACGGTCAGTGATCAATATTACTAGTTACAAGACAATGAAATAAAAGAATTCGAAATTACTCACCCAACTGTAAAATTTTTCAAAGTAATTTCACCGGTATCGGTTAATTCACGCATTGGAACTTCAAATTACACAGGGGAAAATAAAATAAAATAAATGGCATGAGGAATGACCATTATACCAGTAAACTGTAGGTGGACCACCGAACCAAAATTCAAATAATTCACTCACTTTGCAAGAATCTTTGCAGGTTTTGTTGGTTTCTTTTCTTATAGCAAATGAGTCTTTGCACTCTCAACACAAACCAAAAGAAGGAACGAAAGAAACAATTAGCTTAGCTCGCTTTGGAAACACATGCAAAAACGAAAAATGAAACAAGACGAGACGCCTTTCATCATATCTTTCAACTCTCTTTCTTTCTTTTTTTCCTGATTTAGGTACGCAAGATTTATCAGCAAAGTCACCTCATGTAAAAGGAAGGTGTGATGTTTTAAGCTTTTATACCCATCCATCCTATAACCCTTAAAGTAGTGACTAGTGATCAATTATTTAACTCGCTAGTGCATGCATGTCTCTTAGCCCTTCAGTATCCAAACATAGTTGTTATTCTGTTGGTTGCGTGTTCGCTTTGGTCACATCACCTCCCCCAATCTACGCAAACCCAATTCTACATAATTTGCCCGCTGCCTCATCTTCATGCACTTAATGAGGTTGCATATGTAAAATATAATGGCATGAAAAAGTAGATGGTATGGGCATGAAATGGGAATTCAACATATATGGGACGTATAATTATATAAGCAAAAAGGACACTGAAGAGGATCCTGATGGGGTAGACCGAGCTAAATAGTGTTGTTATAAACATTGCACTGGGAAAAAGATGATGTCGAAGAAGATAATTAGTTAGCTGCTGCCTGGAGGTGCCGCCCAACCCAACTAACTATGTTTCAGCTGATCACGCTACAGTTTATTGAAGTCCTACTGTCCCAATATTATAATTTAGTGCTGGAATGGTCTCGAGTGCTGAAAATTTTTTAAATTTAAATGTATTATTAATGTAGGATTTAACTTGAACAACGTTCTTAATTGGGTAGCAAATTAAAACTGCGTGCCGGTGAAAATAAAAATATTATTGCTTGTACGGAGTGGGTGTTCATCTACTAAAAAATTTGTCAGCTTGGAACACAGTGTTGACGTTTAGGAATATCTGTGTGGCAAAAATTTTGTCAGTTTATAACACCCAGTTTTACGATAACAAACAGTAACAATGATGGTATCCTGCTGACATGTCAAGATCAGCAGCTGGCGCTTCAGGGTATAATTAAAGTGAGAGGTTTTATTGCTTAAGAGGAGTCAAACCATATCATCCAGTAATAATAATACTATTGAGAGGAAGGAGATGAGCTTAGAATTTAATTACATTAGTTCGACCATATCTTAGGAGACTCTGATGGTTATGCCTCCATTCCCCACAACCCTTTTTCACGTTTAATTACAACCACATATATAGAGTATTATTACACATATACATACATAAATGTTTTGATAATTTATAGGTACACTTTAAGGTTGTACACCATCTTTCAATTTGCTAGATCCCCATTGCTCCATTTCTCCAGCTGGCTTTGATCCCTTTTACAATCACCCAATTTTCATATTATTTTCATAAAATCTAATATCTCCACATGAATATATTAAATCGATATAAAAAATATATTTTTAAAATTATTCATAAAAATATTTAATCTTGATTGATATTTTTCTCATACTACTTTCATCAACTAGCATTACTTTTGTTTTCATAAATTTCGATCAATGTTTTGGAAGGCAAAAACATTGCTTTGAAACTGGCAAAGCAAGGGCTCACATAGAGCAATCGGGTAAACCGAACGTGCAACTCAGGGGAACAACACGAGCACACTGACCCATTCCACCCAATGGACCAAAAGCTGCCACTTGGATAATCACAAGGCCGTTAAAGCAACAGGCCCCCACTTCCCATTGTACGGACATGCCCCCCACAAAAAAACCAGAGGGTTTGCAGCCCACTTAGTACCTTTGGCTTATTGACTGACCTTTTGTATATGAATTTACTTCCAGCTCTTGGCCTTTGGTATTATTAACCATTACCACATTCTACCACGGGGGTTCGGCCGGGCATCTGACGTCAGCCTAGTAGGTTTATTCTTTCTGGGCCTTGGTCCTGTCATTGTCAGGGTCCATCAGGGGCAGCTAACGAGCCCACTGGCCCTTCTCCGCTTCCTATAATAAACCTTTCCCACTTTTCCTCATTGCATTTACTTCACTTTCTTCTTCCTCTTGTTATCTCCCTTTCAACATATATATTGGGGGGCGAGAGAAAAGCTGTCAATGGTGAAAGTCAGGCATAAGTTTCTTCTTCAAGGTATGGATTTATTGAAATCTTTACATGGAAAGTTATAACCTGTTTGTTTGTGGTATAATATTACCATTGAACGAAACGCTCACCTTCTAGCTATCTCTAGTTGACTATAGAATTATACGAAGTTTATATAAAGATGGGATGTTTTGGTCTGTTCTGTATATTTCTTTCTTTTCTTTTGCTGTTATGGATATTAGATATGATTATGGTGATTGAACATTCACGTACAGGAATTCTTGAAGTGAAAATCATGCATAGGGCCCTGAATATTGGCACCAGCGATGGATTGTTGTTGTCCGGCTTCAAGTTTGAAGCTGGAAGACACTTTGTAACGGTGGCCAGTTCACGTTGATTGGGTGCTATCCTACCTGAGCTTTTTCCTATTATTATCTTTTTTTTTTTGTTTAATTTTAATCTTCTTGACCTTGTAAGACCTTTTCTTGACCTTGTAAGACCCATTTTAATTTTTTAATTTAAAATTTCTCACGTTATTATAAATTCTATATCAAGATTTCTTGCTATAGAGTTTAGAATCCGTTGCTTCCTGTTTCCGCCCAACCCATCTTCTCTTTTTTTGTCTATCCCTCCTGAGCTGTTTGATTCAAAACTAATAGTATATGTCTCCTCAAAATCACCCAATTAAGGAGTAACTTAGAGCCGCTCAAACAATTCATCCAAGCTATCCGTCCATCCTTTGATGCTATGGCTTTACCTATTTTTTTCTTTTCTGTAGAATTTTAGCAGAAGAAGAAAAAATGGAAATTTTGTGGGTTGTGTGTTTGAGGTAGAAGAGTTGTAAAAGAGTCCTTAGAAACCAATAGCCGGTGGAAAAAAAAAAAGGCATTATCTTTTATTTATCCATCACATTAAAAAAAAAATAAAAAAAAAAAGAAGGAGAACCCTATCTTTCAATGTATTCTTATTCAGTTAAGGTAATCAATATAGATTGTTATTATATGAGCAGAAATATGCTGTTGCAGCCATCAGTTTCGTTGTTTTATATGTTGTAAGCTAAGAAAAAGTGATAAGTAAATAGAATAAATATTCTTTCAGATCTGTCTGTAGGACTTCACCTCGTGACTGCTCTTATGTACAATACAAATATATGATCACTGTATTATTGAAGCTTTCTTCTCTAACATGGGTTTCTCTTTCTGTATCCAAGAAAGGTTATGAAAAAGTTGATTAACCTACCGTGAGTGAGAAGGGTTTTTCAGCACCTCATAAATGTCCATACCACAGATCATGTAAAAAGCAAGAAACAGACTGAGACATAAAAGAGTGTTCCTACTGTTTTGCATAACTTGGTTTCTTTTTTCATACAAGACAAGTAGGATCAAAACTATGTGGGCTCATTTAGGCAGTCGATCTGATATGCCCCAACAGTGGGTACCGATTTGTACATACACACCTTTCAGTAGTTTTCTACTTACAATGGCTAGCTCAGCTAGTACTAAGCGACAAATATCTTACTATTATCACTTCTTGCCTTTTTTATGTCAATTTTTCTATTGAAGAAACACTTGCACTATATATAATCTCGTTTCATTCATGGATTGCCTCTGCAATCTAGTCCATGTGGGTACCCTAAATGATGAATTCTGTTCCTTCACTGTATCCAAACCATCCACTTGTTTAGAGTGCGAGGAATTCCCCACATCATTGAATACAAAAGTCAGTGAGATATACGTATAAAAGTAGTCAAGGTCCATTATTTTAATATCTTAATTTTAGATTTTATCTTGTCAGGCTTACAAATATGCATCTTCATATCATGACTACAATTATGATTTCACTAAATTATTAATTACTCCTTTTAACTACTTAATACTAAGTTTGCCGTATTAACCTTGTTTATAATTTGGTATTTTACTATTTTGAATTTATTAACAGTGTATCTGGTATAGCAAAAGCTCTATGGAAATAAACTCATGCAAAGTTATGAAACAATCTTTATATAGGTCTATTAATTTACGCATAAATATTAGACAAATAGGCATTAAAATTTGTTGAATTTTTTGGAAGAATATTGAAAATTGAAAAGAAACTTAAGGATACTCTCTCCAAAATATTATTAATCAATTAAAAACTCAAAACTCTCTTACATATAGTGCTTACAATCCTATAAACTAAGCTATTAAACTAATTAAGAAACTAAAATCACAATAAATAAGAAAATAATAAAATTTCTTAAAACATAATATTCTTTGAAATGATAGACATTCAAATTTTATTTTTTAAACGTTTTAAATAATAACTATATTAGTTAGATATTATCTTTTTTCTATATAGAAAATTCCAAATAGGAAGTTACATAAAAATATTCTAAATAAAATATTTTAAAAAAATTAAACTGAATCTAAAAAATTAAATAAAATCTCAACAAATCTAGTTAAAATGCTCTGCATCAGTAATTTAATATAAATAAACATGGTTAGATGACTGAAAAAAAGAGATATTAATGAAGCTCAAGATTTTTTTTTTCTTTTCAGAAAAAAAGGGGAAATATATATATATATATATATAGATAAAACAGCTGTGCATGTCATTGAACGTACGATCCCATAAGGGTAACATGGATTTTAGCAAGTGCTAATCATGCAAAGCGCAAATTATGGTGACCTTCTCGCTACTGTTAAATTTAGCGACGCTATATCTTGAACGTGTCAACATCAACATGACCATTGGATCCGTAGATGAAACAAACACTTTATTAGGACTTTGTTACATGAAATAATAATAATAATAATAAAGGTAGACCTACCTGCAAAAGAAAGCATGTACTGATAATTATTGAAGGCGAAAAAATGATTTGGAATGCAAGAGTCGAATAATAAGGAGGTTAATTATACATGTGGACACCACATGGACGTGATACAATCATTACAATATGCTTACTCAACTCTTTTTTTATTTTTTTAATCGATTACAATGATTAATTTATCAACGGAAAGATGATATCACAATTATATGCGAAAGTTAACATAATTAACTTTAAGAAAAATTTAAAGATTCATAAACAAGAGGGCCAAAGCCTCGGTGGTTGCGTGCTTATGGGAAATCATGGACATAAATTAGAATAAGATCCATAGTACCTGAAGTGAGAGATTATTCCTTCAGTGTGTCCTACACTGCAAAACCTGCCTGTCTAGAGAGATTATTATTCCCTCGTTCCAGCAATTCTTGAATTTGTTTTTTCTTTTGGTCTTCAAACAGAAAATCTATTTTGATGAGGGGGAAAGGATCTTATGCAATTTTGATGCTAATAATTAGTTTCAGTTCAGTGGGGGAAAAATATAAATATGAAGAAAAAAGGTATGATCCCTAGTAAATTAGTAATAATTAAGTAGTTAAAGTGATACTGAGAATTTGGAGTACCAAAAAAGTGGTTTGAAAGAGTGAAAAGTTCTAACATAAAATGATGATGTCCGCAAGTGGGCATTGAAAAGCTAAAACCCTTTTTATATTTACCTCTCATATTGTGGCAGAATAGGGAATTAATATATGATTTTTATATCTGAATTGAGGGGTTGTCCAACATATGGACCCTTATTTTTCAAAGCTTTTACTATCTTTGCGTAGCATGCTAACATGGCCGACTCATTAGGTTTTCATTCACTTTTTTCTCCGAAATCATTTTATTCGAGACCCTTGAAAAGGCATCCCAATTCAAGAAACAAGGCAATTGAAATGACGTCCATTGTCAATTACCTCTCAATCATATAATGCTCTCTTTTCTTTTCTTTTCTTTTCACAAAAAAAAAAA
>CATIWR010019236.1:0-19067 GCA_949677035.1 Omphalea diandra | reverse complement strand
GGCTCACACACAACCTTACAATATGGTGTTTAATGCTCATACCCAACACTTTTAATCTTACAAGAATTAGAAGAAAATGAGTAGCAAAGGATTGACAACTTTTTCACTTGTAAAAATTCTTCTTGATAAATCTCTTAACCTTTGCTCTTAATGCTTGGTGGAGTATTTATACCCAAATTCCACCAAAGAAACTAACGGCTAGTTTGTAACGGCTAGTTTGTAACGGCTAGTTTCTAACGGCTAGTTTTCTAACGGCTAGTTTCTAACGGCTAGTTTTCTAACGGCTAGTTTCTAACGGCTAGTTTTCAATAGTGCTTTAGGAAAATATAGCCGTTGTGTTTCTTCAGCCAGCATAAGTTGCGGTTGCTAATTCATTTGTGTAGACCGCGATTCTAACCGAGAATCAGTCTGTCAAAATATTGTGAAGCTTTTTGTAATTTGCGGTCTCGACTCTGACGTGACACAGACCGCAAATTTGTCTGTCATTTTTGGTTTGCTTCGTTTTGCTTGTTCGCGGCCGAGAATGACTCCGCGATTTAGTCTGTCTGATTTTTGACAAGTCTTCTCAAGAGTCGCAGAAACGAATCCTTGATTGCGAGACTTATTTTTCTGCAAGATCAACACTTAATAAAAATATTAGTAATGATCAATCTCCTTTGTCAAAATCAAAAGAGGTTCTAAACTTAGGATTAACTATCCTAGTCCAACAAACATTTCTCTCTCTCTTTTTTTTATTCCTTACTTCTGTTATAAGAGAGTCCTTTTATGGGCAGAGATGCAGAACTAGCCGTTAGAAAGAAGGTTGTCACTCCATATCATAAAGTAGTCACTCAATGTTTGTTGGACAGTTTCCACGCCTGTTATTAGGTGAGAATGCAACTTCAACATCCATTGATTTGTATTAGAATGCTCGTTGAAACTAGCTGTTAGAGAGAGGTTTGCCAAGATGCCCCTCTTCTGACTTTCTCAATTTTTTAGTCACAAACTCCTTCAATGACTGTTGGAGCTTCTCAACGCTTGTTGGAATTCAACTTCAACTCCTATTGAGATATGGACAATTCTCATTGAAGTTTCCAAAAGGGAGTGAAGCTTGATGCTATGTTTTTTAAGTTTTTCTACATTACTTCAATGGTTGTTGGCTTACTTTCAATGCCCATTGAAAAGGATCTCAATGTTCGTTGCAAATATAAGGGTCCCTTATTGGAGGGTCCAAAACCTTTAGCTTTGCTTGGGATCTTTTCCAATGCCCATATGTAAAACGCCAGCACCCATGTTGAAGCTTTGAGAGTTCTGTTCACATCAAGTCATTTGGTCTAATGACCGTTGCAAAAATGTAATGCCTATTGAGGTTTCAATAAGCCATGCCCGTTGTAAAGGTCAACTTGTGAAACTCAAGGGTTTAAGTTCTCCAATGCCTGTTGATTCTTGAGAGAGTCATTGGTTGAGAGGTCCAGAAGACTTTACTGACTTTTAGGTGTCACTTCAATGCCTGTTGAAAATCTTCAACACCCGTTGAAATGCAGCAACACCCATTGGATTTGAATACTTAGAGTTTTTAACCAAACTCTTTTTTCGAAAGCTTTGGATCAAAAGATTGATGTACTTATAAGATTTTACACATTAATTTAGACAAGAGTTAGCTTTTAGATATGTTTGTAATCATCAAACCAAGCTTAGTTCATCAACCTCCCAAGTTAGGTTCAACATTCTCCCCCTTTCTGATGATGAAAAACAATCTATCAAGGATAGACAATCTTGTAAGAAGTGAAAAAATATACATCATATAAACCTTAAGCATTAACAATTATCAAATAATGTGATTCAACTTCAAGTGTATAAGTCATAATAGATCATTTTACTCCCCTTTTGTTGCAAAATTTTTACAAACTAAGTTCTTTTCAAACTAAATTCACACAAAAATCAAGTTAGATGCTACATTTTCCTTGGCTTGCCTTCTCATACCCCCTGGATTTTTTTTTAATCTTTATACTCTTGCTTTTCCTTGGTATTTCTTCCCTTTTGCATTACCAAAAAGTAATACACAAGTATAACATTAATAAGGGAAATGAAATCTCAAATAATAGTATAAGCATAAAGAGAAAATATTTATAGCATTAATGAAATGTTGTACCTTACCTCAACATTTTTTAGAAAACAAAGGTAAAATAAATGAAATAAAGATAAAATATGCAACATGATATGAAAAAGATGATTAAAGGTAAGGGTCTTAGGAATAGTTTTAGGGTTTGTCTTTGGGCTCTATTGGTGTATCTGACTTTGTTGGATTAGTTGGACTTTCAAGTGGCAAATTTAACCCTTCCACATTCCAATCTAAGGTCTGGTTGTCATCCTTCATATCCCTTTGGAGTTTTTGTACTTTTGGTGAAGAGAGATAGCAGAGAACTCAACCCTTTGAACAGTACTAGAGATGGTTGCCAATTGATCAATGACCTTTCGCTCAAAGAATGAGAGAGAAGTAGCAGTAGCAGGAGCAGGAGCATTAGTTCCAGTATCTTCCATAATAGTAATCTCTACTTGAATAGCTTCCTCAACCTCTTTATCATCCTATTCTAGTTCAGGTATTTCTCATTCTTTTGGAATTCTCTTTATTAAGCCAGAGTTGAGCCATTAAAGGACGCTCATGCTCAACAACATCTTTTCACAAATAGATTGATTGTGTGGTAGTTTCTCTAACACAATGTTCCTTTCCTCAAGTTCTTCTTCTATTGAGGGAATAACCTTCACATACTTAGCAATCCTGGTTATGTAATGCCCCATCATGAACTCATTTCCTTTGTCCACGACATCAATCCTTTGCATAAAGAACATAGGTGTATTGATCCTTTGTTTATTCTTTATGCACTAGAGATAGAATAGGTCTATAATGGTGCAATTTCCATTTGATTATGCTATACCATTGATATTTCAAGTTATGAATTGGTGAGCTATCCTCAAGGCTTGGCTTTGTATTTTGATGCCTTGTTGTTGTTTTTCCCATCCACGATTGAGTTTCAAAATTGGTTCACATCCACTTTGAAAGTGGGAGTGTGTGATGTTATTCCAACATTAATGGCATCAAAACATTTTGCCAATTCATTTGGCTTTAAAATGTATTTCTTGTTGAAGAGTTTGGAGTTGTTTGTCCCTTCCTGTGTATAAGCAAGGCAATAACTTCCTAGAACTTCTGAGGTCATCAGAAACTCAATTGTCAGCTCCAATTAGGAGGCCTCTTTTATGTGACAAAAGAGTTCTCACCCTATCCCTGTCATAAGATCTTCTACTTGTTCTTCCAACCCATATCTCTGTAAATCACTCCATTCAAAAAATTTACCTCCCCCAAGATGCCTTTTGAGGAGTTTGAGGCCCAATTCCTTCTCCTTCTTCGTTTTGAGGTGGAATTTTTAAAGAATAAGAAAGGTTTGCTCTGTTTCCATCTCCTTCCCTTTTCCTTTTGATTCTGGGACAAATTTTGCTTTCTTCGAGGATTGAGGTGTTGAGCATGATTCAAATGTTCTTTTTATTTTATTGTAGCATTGAGGCTAATTTTTTCTCCATTTCTGAGCTTGAGTAGGAGGGTTGTGGGTTTTTCCTAGCTGATTGCTTAGATCTCTTAGTTGATTCAACTTTGGGTGCCATTTGGTTTAGTGTTTGATGAATGATGCAAGTGTAAATCAAAGCAAACAACAACAAACATAGAGAGAAATAGAGAGAGCCAAAGCACAGTAAAAGCAAATAAACAACTTTAGCATTGGGGGAAGTTTATATAAAAGTTTGAAGAGTCTCTGCTCCTTTAGAAGATATGATCGTTGAGAATGTTCAACAGCTGTTTTGATTAAAACAATGACAGTTGGACATGACCGTTAGCTTGATCAAGCAAGTGTTCTTCATTCAACGATGGTTGTTACTCGCAATGCCCATTAGGTGAAGAATAAAATTAATGGAAATTCATAACGATCATGGGGACATACAAAAGCTAAAATATGGAATTCATCAATAACACAATGGTCTTGGCAAACTCACAACAACTGTTAACCATGTTTTCCAAAATAAAACTAAGTTTAAAATGGATTTTCCAAATAAGAAAACATTTTGAAAACTTAGTTAATTTAAATTATTAATCAAACTCAATGATATAGTCATGAATTCAATTAATATAAGGACGTTTGATCTAGATAATACACAATTAAAATCTTTAGATTATAGAGTCTAAACACTTTAATGGTAATCATTTCAAGCAAAAGTCAAACAATATATCAATCATCAACCAATCAACAATTAAGCTTGAATCATCAACGGTGAAAGAGAAGAACCTGTTGATGTTAACTCAATGTATTTCCATCAATCATTCCAACTTCTCTTTTGATGAATTGTATCCTTTCATCACAAAGTGGTTTAGTGAAAATATCTGCCAATTAATGGTCAGTATCCATAAATTCCAATATAATATCACCGTTATTAACATGATCTCTAAGAACATGATGTCTTATATTTATATGCTTACTCTTAGAATGTTGAATGAGATTCCCAAACAAGTTTATGACATTATTGTTATCACATTTGATGGCCACTTGATTTACAATAACCTTGTAATCAATATGTTGTTGTTTCATCTATATGATTTGAGCATAATAGAGATCTGCCACAACATATTCAGCTTCAACAATAGATAAAGCAACTAACTTTTCTTTTTGCTACTCCAAGACACTAAACATTCACCTAGTAATTAACAATGCCTGAAGTGCTTTTTCTATCTAGGGTACATCCAGCAAAATTAGCATCTAAAAATGCATTTAGCTCAAATGAGGAGCTCTTAGGATACTAAAGTCCTAAGTTGGAAGTACCATTAATCTATTTAAGTATGTGTTTTACAACATGCATATGAGATTTCCTAGGATTAGACTGATATCTAACACATAAACACATACTGAACATAATGTCTGACCTAGATGTTCTTAGATAGAGAAGACTTCTAACCATACCTCTATACAGCTTTTGATCCACAACCTTACCATGTTCATGTGCTTAGGTTGATGTTGGTGCTCATCGGAGTTTTACATGGTTTGTTGTTCTCCATGCCAAATCTTTTGATTAGCTTCCTTGTGGATTTGGCTTGGTTAATGAAGATTCCTTATTTTCCTTGTTTGATTTGTAATCAGAAAAAAATTTTGAGTTCTCCCATCATACTCATCTCAAATTCACTTTTCATTACTTTGGAAAAATCTTCACACAAGTAAACATTAGTGGCACAAAAAATGATATTATCTATATATATTTACACAAGTAATAAGTCTTCAATCTTCTCTTTAGGGAAGAGTGTTATAGCCCTTTGAAAAACCCTTTCTTTACAAGAAAGTGACTCAACCTTTCATACCAAGCTATTAGAGCTTGTTTCAAGCCATATAAGGCTTTAGTGAGGTTGAACACTTGGTTGGGGAAGCAATGGCTTTCAAAACCAGAGGATTGTTAAACATACTCTTCTTCATCAATGTATCCATTAAGAAAAGCACTTTTGACATCCATTTGAGATAATTTAAAATTCATATGAGATGCAAATGCCAGTAAAATCCTAATGGCTTCCAACCTTGCTACTGGAGCAAAACTTTCATCAAAGTCAATTCCCTCTTCTTAGTTATAGCATTTGTCTACTAATCAAACCTTGTTTCTAATTATGATTCCATGCTCATTAAGCTTATTCCTAAAGACTCATTTGATTCCAATAATGGAATGTTTTTAAGGTCTAGGAACTAAGGTCCATACTTTATTCCTTTCAAACTAATTGAGTTCATCTTGCTTTGCAAGTACCCAATGTTCATCTTTTATGCCCTCATCTATGGTCTTAGGCTCAATCAGGGAAACAAAAGCAATATTGGTGTATGCATTTCTAAATGATGATCTAGTAGTTACCCGGTGTATACATTTCTAAATGATGATCTAGTAGTTACCCGACTTGAAGGATCACCAATGATGAGATCTCTTGGATGTTCTTTCTTAAAGGTCCAATCCTTTTCCAATTGAGTTTGCTCTTTATTTGGAGTGGGAAGTGGTTAATCTGAATTTTCTTCACTTCTCATTTCTTGTGGCTTGTCCACATTCTTCCCTTCTTTTAATATTGAGCTCACTCATGGGACTTGTAAGATCATCAAAATGTTCTTCTATTCTTAAAGAAGTGGTGTCAGATTCATTAAAAACAACATGCATAGACTTATCAACAACAAGTGTTCTCTTGTTGAAGACTCTATACCTTTTGTTAGTAGTAAAGTATCTAAGAAAAATTCCTTCATTGGATTTAGAGTCAAATTTGCTAAGGTTGTCTTTAGTGTTTAAAATAAACACTTGCAACTAAAGACCCTAAAATATGCAATCTTGGGCTTTCAATTGTTCCATAACTCATAGGGAGTTTTCTTTAATAAAGACCCAGCCAAGACTCTACTTGAGACATAACAAGAAGTGTTTACAAGTTCAACCCATAAATACTCAAAAAGATTATACTCATTTAACATGGTCCTAGCCATTTCTTGAAGAGTTATATTCTTCCTTTCTACTACACCATTCAGTTGTGGTGTTCTAAAAGTTGAGAAGTTATGTGAGATACCATACTCAACACGAAAGCTATGGAATTTAACATTCTCAAAGTCTCCTTCATAATAGAAGAGATTTTCAAATGCTTTTGGTTTTGAATTCTCTTGGTTAAGGTCTTCAATGCATCAAAATAAGAGTCTTTGTGAGGGAGGAACAATACCTAAATGAACTTAGAATAGTCATCTATAATGACAAATGCATAATGCATGCCTCCTAAGTTAGACACTCTAGAAGGTCCAAACAAATCCATGTAAAGCAATTGTAAGAGCCTAGTTGAACTTGCTTGTTCTTGGTTTGAATGAAGATTTTACCCGTTTTCCTTTTTGACATGCTTCACAAACCCTTTCTTTTGCAAACTTGATTTCTGTCAGACCTTTAACCAAGTTTCTCCTTTTCAGCTTGTTGAGGCGTTTCATGCTAGTATGTCTTAGCTTTCTATGCTAGGTTTTTCCTTCATTTACTATAGATACTAGACACTTTGCATCATGGTTAATGAGAGAATTTAAATCAATGATATAAATGTTATGAATTCTACTACCAATGAACAAAATTTTGTTGTCGCTCGTCTTAAACACATAGCAAGATTGCGACTCAAACATAACTCTGAGGCCTTTGTCACAAAGCTGACTTACGCTTAGCAAATTATGTTTGAGTCCATCAACAAGCAAAACTTTATTAAGAATGGGTGCAACATCCTTACCAATTTTACCTATGCTAAAGATTTTGGCTTTTGCATTATCTCTAAATGATACATTCCTAAGTCCTTCAAATTTCTCTAATTGAGTGAAAAACTCCTTTTCTCTTGTCATGAACATCTACTATTTAGATACCACTCTTTCCAACTTAGGATTTCAAGTACATCTACAAAAATGAGGAGAATCAAGTCTTAGGTACCCAAATCTTCTTGGGTCCTAAAGGGTTAATTGTAGATATCTGCTCATTGTGCCTTCTAGCAAGGCAATGATAAACAATATGGCCATAAATGCCACAATAAAAGATTCACCATTGAAGTGCACAAGTGTCCTATTCCTAGATGGAGCATGCACATGTTTGTGAGATTTGTAACTCCTTTGAACTAATTATCTTGGAGTGTTTCTCATGTGTGGTGCTCTCATGTAAGGTGTATACCTATATCCATGATTATACCAATTTCTATGCCTTTAGAGACTTTGCCTCTTAGACTTATAAGAATAATACATGTAGGCATAATTGGCTTTAGAAGAAGCATGTCTCATTTGTGTGTGAATAGGCTAAGACTTAGCCTTTGTGCTATTGATCTTGGCATTTTCGTTCTTAGGAACTTTTGTCATTTTCATTGGTTTAGGCATGCTAACTTCCTTAGCCTTGACAAAGACTGTCTTAAAAATAAAAGGAGCAGTAGAAGTAGTAGCATTATATCCTAATCTATGTTTAATGTATGGGCTCCTTTGAATTTCAAGGATGGAGTCTAGTTTCTCCTTTCCTTTTGTGAATTTGTTGAGATTATCCTTGAACTTAAAATTCTCGGCAGCTAAAAACTCAACCTCCTTAGCCAGAGTCTTTTGACTCTTAGCACAATGCTTTAAGGACAATTCTCTTCCTTAATAGTAGAGGTGCTAGACTTGAGAGTCTCAACTTTCATAGTCAGCTTGGTGATAATTGAATATAGCTCATCTCTGGAATAAAAATCAAAGGGATTTACCTCATTCTCACCATCATTGTTAGATTATTATTGAAGGAGTTCTCACTTGAGGACTCATTTGATCTATCCTCAATTGCCATGAGATATAGATTAGGTAGCTCTTTTTTTATGTCCTCTTCATCGGGTTTGGAGTCACTTGTGTTGTTCATATCTTGGCAGGAGCTTTGTTTTTCTTTACCTTAGTATAATCTAACTTTATGCGTAATTTCTAATTGCATCCATAGCCAATGAGTTGACTCTTACTATTTTTTTTCTTATATCTCCTTGCCCATTTGCTCTCTAAGAGAAATCTTAGGGCAAGTTGCTCATCTTCACAAGTGTTGTCATCATCATTAGAAGAAGATGTTAGCAAATAAGAAGAAGCAGAGGATTCAGAGTGTACCATCTTGGTTTTTAGGGCTAAATCTTTCTTTCTCACTTCAGAGCTTTCAAATGTCCTCTCAAGAGTGATTTGATGAGCTATAAGCTTTCCTATGAGTTCATCCAGAGATAGGACTTCTAGCTTATTAGCCTCCTCTATGTTTGTCTTCTTAGCTTCCCACTTATCATTGGGAAGAGTTCATAGGATCTTAGTAACCATATCTTTGTTGGAGTAGGACTTCCCAAGAGTTTTGAAAGTGCCCATTATGTCAATGGACTTGTTGTACATCTCAAAGATAGATTCACCAGGCTGGTATACAAATGTTTCATACGTGTAAGTATGCATTTGTATCTTTTTCTTTTTAACTTTATTGGAGCCTTCATGCTGAGTCTGTAACATGTCTCAGATTTCTTTTGCCGATGTACACATTTGCAGCTTTGTATACTGAGATTTGTGGATAACACAAAAGAGAACATACATGGCTCGTCTATTTTTTAGATTTACCTTCTTTTCTTTCATTGTCCATTCACTTTTGGGTTTGGGAACAAGAACATCTCCAACCAATTTAGTTGAAACTTCTCTTTGTTCTTCAATAATATACTATAGATCTATGGTTTCATTGTCTATAAAGATTTCCATACAGTTTTTCAATACCCGTAGTCATCTCATTTGAAGAATGGTGGCTTGTGTATTGATTGTGATTCCTCAAGACTTGTCATGATCTTTACTCTGAGTACTTAAGCCTTGATAGAGAGAGACAGATTTTGATACCAATTGCAGTCCTTTAGTGCCCTAGAAGGGTGGTTAAATAGCCCAGTGACAAGTAAAAACAATTAAATCTGCGTGTGAAAATAATGAGAAATCAAGACAATCAATTTATAGAGGTTCGACACCATCCTGCCTACATCTTTTCCCATAGTCTTCCCACTAGAGCCTTTCACTATCTAGATAACTTACAAGTGCTATCAATCACCTATATAATAAAAGTTTTCAGGCACTACCAAGCTGTTACAAGTAGACTTTTGAGTGCTACTAAAACTATTTTCCAAAGTAGTTTATAGGTGCTACCCCATAGCTTTCACAACAATGGTTTTAGATCTTATAACATCTCCTAAACCAATATAAAACTTTATCTAAAGAATTTACAATTTAAAGATGAGAAAGGATGCTCTCACTCAAGCAATAAAAAAATAAAGAATACACTCACAAGAATTATTTGACTTGGTTGAGAGTTTTGAGATATGTCTTAAAGCTTACTCTTCAACTCTATTTTAAAGATGACTTTTGTAAGCTTTTGACAATAATCTTCCCTTGAACCTAGATCCCTCTTATTTTCACCCCTTTCTTAAAGATTACTTACCCAATAGAATATACTCGCTTATTAACATTTTTCTCTTTTTTCTCACTCTTTAATTCTGTTATGGGAGAGTACTTTTATAGGCAGAGACATGGAACAAGCCGTGAGAAACAAAGTTGTCACTCTATGGCATAAAGTAGTCACTCAACGCTTGTTGGACATTCTCCACGCCCGTTATTGGGTGAGAATACAACTTCAACGCCTGTTGATTTGTATTAGAATGCTCGTTGGAACTAGCTATTAGAGAGAGGTTTTCCTTGATGCTCCTTTTATGACTTTCTCAATTGTTTAGTCACTAACTCTTTCAACAACTATTGGAGCTTCTCAACTATTGGAATTCAACTTCAACTCCTATTGAGATATGGATAATGCCCGTTTAAGTTTCCAGAAGGAAGTGAAGTTTAATGCTTTGTTTTTCAAGTTTTTCTACAGTGCTTCAATGGCTGTTGGCTTGCTTTCAATGTCCATTGAAAAAGATCTCAATGTTGCAAATATGAGGGTGCCTTATTGGAGGGTCTAAAACTTTTAACTTTGCCTAGGATCTTTTCCAACCCCCGTGGGTAACATGCTAACGCTCATGTCGAGGCTTTGAGAGTTATATTTACATCAAGTCATTTGGTCCAATGACTGTTACAAAAATGCAATACCTATTAGGTCTCAATGAGCCATGTCTATTGCGAAAATGCAACACTTGTTGTGAAGGTTAACTTGTGAAACTAAAGTGTTTGAGTTCTCCAACGTCTATTAATTCTTGAGAGAGTCGTCATTGAGAGGTTCAGAAGACTTCATTGACTTTTGAGTGTCACTTCAACGCCCGTTGATGAAGTCACAATACCCGTTGAAATGCAGCAACACTTGTTTGCTTTGAATACTTGTAGTTTTTAACCAAACTCTTTTTTCGAAAGCCTTGGATCAAAAGAATGATGTACCTGCAAGATTTTACACACTAACTTGGACAAGAGTTAGTTTTTAGATATGTTTGTAATCATAAAAAACAATCTTGGTTCATCAATCTCCCAAGCTAGATTTAACAAACAAGGGATTAAATTGAATATAAAATTAGTTACGCTCATGTAAATAATTTTTTAAATATTTTTAAAAAAATTTATTTAATAATTATTATTTAAAATATAATAATTAATTTTTTAAGAAGAGATTGAGAGATTTTATGAATTATAAATTATAAATTTTTATTTTTTAAATTAAATATAAAATTAAAATTCATCATCTAAAAATAGAAAATAAATTTAACTAATTAAAAATGAGATTAAATTGAATAAAAAATAAAAATATTATCTTCATTAAACTCATGTGATTGATTTTTTTAAAAATATTTCTTAGAAGTTTTTATTTGAATAGTTTAAAATTTTAGTATTTAAAATATAAAATTAATTTTTTTAATAAGATTGAGAGAAATTTTTTAAAAAAATTAGAAATTGAGAGATTTTATGAATTATAAATTTAAGTTTTAAAATTTTTAATTTAAATATAAAATTGAAATTCATTATACATAAGTAAATAATAAATTTAATTAAGTAAAAATAAGATTAAAATGAATAAAATAAAAATAGTATATTAATTAAACTGTAAGTTTAATTTTATATTTAATTAAATTAATTGAAAAAGTATATAGTCAATTGAGTCTAAATGCAGTTTACTAAATTTTGTTTTTTACATGAGGTATAATTAAAATTAATTTATCAAATTACAATATAATTGATAAAAGTAGTATATTAATTAAGTTGTAAACTTAATTTTTTATTTAATTAAACTAATTAAAAAGTATAAAGGTCAACAGAGTCTAAATGTACTTTACTAAATTTTGTTTTTGACTTAAGGTATAATTAAAATCAATTTATTAAATTACAATGTAATTTACTCAATTAAAAGTTTTGGATACAATTTAAAATCACATACAAGTTTGAATTTTTGGATAATTAAGCTAAATTTTTACTATAATTTTTAAATAATTTAATATGTAAAAGAAACTTATCACAATTTTATTTTTTTTTATAATAATTGTAATAAATTTGATTTTGTCATTATAAAATAATATATTAAGACAAACATAATTTTATCATACAAATTTTTATCATAATACATAATTTTTTTTATAATGAATGATTTTCTATCATTGAACATTATATGTTTATTTGTAAATTAATTTAAATTATGATATATGACTTAAATATAATTTTATATAAATTTAATTCAATTGTTTTCATTATATATAGTCATTTGATAAATTATATTTAATTTATTATAATTTATTAAGCGTTTAAGTATAAATAAAAATTTTTAATCAAGTTTCATTATGTAAAATTTATCTTACTAAAAATAATTTTTAAGAGAAAATTATTATTTCTCTCATAACAAATTATAAAAATATTGCATAAATAATAAAAAAAATTAAATTAACATTTTAAAATTGAATAATAAATGATCAACTCGAAATATTAATTTTAAGAATAAACTCTAACTTAGACTCAAAATTCTTTATGTGTGCATGACCCGATGGGTAATCAAAACCTGCCCGAAGCCTAAATGACGCAACCCAAACCAAAAATGGATCAACCCAGAAATAACTTGATCTGAAAATGACCCAATCCAAAATAACTTGACTTAATCCATTTGTCATCTCTAATTTGGGTACTTACTAAGTGAAAAAAGAAGACTAACATAATATTAGTAGAGTAGCAAAGCAATTGAGTTAGACAAATTCAAATAAGATTATTTAGGATTGAGTCATTCGGCTAAAGAGTAGAAATATTTTTATATTATTTTTGAAATTTGGATGAAATCGAGTTAAATCTATTGTAATCTTGATTTTTAAAGCAATAAAAATATATTATTTTAATTTTAAAAATTTAAATTAAATTAAAATTCTATTATTTCATATCAGATCAATTTAAGTGAATCAATAAAATTTTAAATTGTGTTTTTCTTATTAGATTTAAATAGAATTTTGAAATTATATTAAAAATTGTTAATTTATCGCCTAATTTGATTTATGGTGATAGGCAATTAGACCTGTGATCTACCACTTCCAAAATTCAGATCACATCATATTAATGGTTGTCGTTAATAAGTTATGCGATTGATTGATTGATTACCAAACATAAAAGGTCCCTAATCCATTTAAAGCCAATGGTTCAAAGAATTTCTTCTTAATAATCGGATGATAATGGCTCACCTTTCAAACGGACATGCATTATTATTGATCCAATCCCAGCAATTAGACTGGTGACGTGTTATTCTGATTGAAGTGTACACAAGTATTTTTCATCAAAATAGTCCTTTTTTCCCCTTTCCATACGATACTAACATATAATTTTTAATATATGTGATAATTTATGATATTGACCTAAAAATTTTAGATGCAAGTTACTTCCACAAAAGTTTATCAATTGGATGGTTTAAGTTAATCTTTATTGTCTACTTCAAAAAAGAAAAAGTTAATCTTTCTTGTCTAGGACTACACATTGCTAACATGGACTTCATAACTAAAATAAAGGATCAATATCATGTATGGTGAATAGACAACTAATAATACAGTGCTGGTGCTGGACCATCTTCCTGAAGAGTCCTCAATGCTACCTACTATAGGAAATCCTGAAGGATATATAATTCAACTGCAAGTGATTGTGTATAATTTTTGTTACTAACACTAATTTATATTGGACCAATCAAACTGCTAAAGTGTTTTTTGTTTTTTTAAAAAATTATAATCATAACTCATAATAATAACTGTAAAATAACTTAAGCTATTCATATTAACTCAAATTTGACTTATTAGAAAAGCTCGTTCAAAGTTTGCTTGTCAATGAAATAAATCAATTACAAATATAAATTTAGACTCGACATGTTTCAATGAATAATTTCAACATTTTCAAGCTCAATTAAAAATTTCGTGAATAGTTTGAAATAAATTTTAATATAATTATTTTTTTAGAAGAATATTATTAAAAAATATATTTTATTTTAGTATTTATAAAATATTATATAATAAATATATATTAGATAAAAATAAGTTTAGACTTACAAAATTAAACCTAGAAAGTATTACTAGTTAAGACTATAATTATGAAATAAAATTAAAACTATAAAATTTTTATTGACTATCTAAACTTGTTACTAAGCTATAACTCAATGAAAAATCAAGAAATCAAATTTGAACTACAAATTCAAGCTCCATTTTTAGTTTAATTCAAACTCAAACACAAAATAAAATAAATAAATAAAATTTAAATATAATATTAATAATAAGTTTAACTTGATTCAATTACAACCATACTCATAGGCAAATATATTAACTTGAATGTAATAAGTAAATTTAATAAGATTTATTTAAAAAAAAATACCACGGTGAGTTGGACCAGTTGGTCACACTACAAAGTATAAGATATATTAAGATTATTTTGGGTTAGTTTCTATGTTTATTTGAAATTAGATTTCTTATTTAAATGAGAAAATCCTAGAAAAGTATGTTATGTATCGAATCAATTAGAGAAAAAAAATTGTTTATAATTATCCAGATAAAATGAGTGTTATTCTCATAACTATTCATATTCAAATATCATTTTGTTTTTTCTTTATTAATTATATGCTTTAATTTAATCGAGTGAATCCAAAAAAAACCTTATGCTCAGACTATGTATTTGGAAATTATCTCTTTATTAATGAGCCAATTCACTTGTTAACCTCTGAAATTTTCAAATTTGTCAATGCATTATCATTATTATTGTTTTGAGTTAAATTTTGGAGATCAATTCTTTTTTTTTTTTTTTGGGTTAACAATGGGGATTTATTAATTCATAAAACACCATTTAATATCTTTTAAAAAAAATATCCTTAGAATCTATCATATTAGTTGAAAATTGATCTTTAATACTACTAATTATGACTACATATTGATTAAATTTCAGGATCTTGATATTATTTTCATCATGAAATATCTTTGATAACTTTACATCTTTATTAATAATAGAGATTCTCATAACATTGGTATTACAATGTAAAGAAAATTTAAGATTTTTTTGCTACACTAAATCAGATTTGTAAAATAACTTTTAAAATCTACGGAACTAACGTGGAATCAAAATTTTAATAATAAACAGTAGAAATATAATTATGTCATCTAATTCTAATTCTAAATTTTAATTCTAGGCTCAATTATTCTTCCAAACGAGTCGTAACTGATTTTAAATCTTAAAAATTCTCAATAAGAAGATATTACAAAACTCTCAACACAAAACTGTCAATAATGAGAGAAAATAGGACAATCATAAATAATAAAAAATTTGAATACAAATAGGCAAAATAAATTAAAAATAATAGAATATAATAAAATCATCCACTTTAATAAAATGAATAATAAAAATTTAATGAAAAATAATTTTATTCTCAATAAAATATCTAATGATAGCTCCAAAATAAGTTAAAAAAAAGGAATTTTTTTTTTATATATAAAAGAGAGAAAGAAGGTGGGTGTGATTTTATTATTATTATTATTATTATTATTATTATTATTATTAACTTTGGAGCAAAATTCTCATTAGAAGATTAAAGAAGCATTAAAAACCAACTTTCAAGAACACTAGTTCAAATCAATTGCAAGATTGAATAATAAATTGTTAGTTCTGTTTAGGTTTACTTGGAAGATTCGGAAATTGAAACTCTCATAAAAGTTATTTTCTCCTAGCCTAGGTAGCCAGTATAAAAGTTAAGCTTTTGATCTCTTCTTGCCTAGCATTTATGATCTTCGTCACTGTGTCTTTTTGGTTTGATCATGGTTTTCCTTTCTTTCTTTTAGGTTCCTCTTGTTTTTAGGTATTAGTTGCCCTTTCTGTGTGCTCCTTTAAGAGAGAGAGAGAGAGAGAGAGAGAAAAGGGTTAAAATGACATGCATCAGCCACTCTACATATAATATAAAGATTAGGAACATTGAGAGCTTTGATGTTGATGTAGAAACTGCTGATTAAAAACTAGAATATTATCAGTTAAAAAGAAATATTCGTATGAAAAGAATATAAAGAAATAAATCAACAAAAAACGTAGAGACGATAAAAAGAGTCAACCTAGATAGAAGAATTTGAGAAAGGTGGTATTTTAACTGAATGTCCATTTACAAGTCTATAGCTGCCTTTAATGCTTAAGCACATGGAGGGGTCTTCTTCTTCTGAATAATTTAAATGAATGGCCTGCAAGAGGTTGAAGATGAATTAATATTTAAACCTATCAATCTAACTTTCAGGGTACAAAGGAGCTTATATTCTTGAATATTCGGCTGATTCTCATTCCCACTTGAATAATGCTAATGTTCCACATATGGAACATCAATCTATTGTAAATTATATGGATATCGTATATATTGCTTTCAAAATGAGCTACATGCCTCTATTATGTTTTATTTTTTCTCTAAGGTGGGGTCTATGAATAAAATATTGCAACCCAAAAAAAAAATGATATCGTTTGATAGCTGTTAGGTAAAATTCATCATATTTAAAAAAGAAAATTAGTTCATTTAATTCCTTGATAAGATTCTAAAATTATGACTTACATCCTTGTGGCATTATTTTTACCAAATTGTTTTATTCCTAAATTAACGAGACATTGATTTTCCTTCATTATTACATTTTCAGTTCCCAAATTAACTAAATAATAATAATAACCTAAAGTTGCACAATACATTGAACTTGAAACTTATTTTAATAGTTTTTTGTAAAATTCGCCTTTAAAACTAGTCATTAAAATGTTTTTTTCTTTCTCTTTTTTTTTTTTAAATTCTTTTTCTTTCAGGAAATTAACTACTCATTTAAACCTTAATGACAAAGAATTCAAATCTTTGTAATCTACCCACATCAAATCTTTGTGAGATATGTTGGTTGCCCAGAAATGCCAACACGGTTGCACACGCTTTAGTTTCTTTTGCGTGTTCTAGTTACTCTCACCAAGTTTTTGTTGGTTATGTCCAATCTCAATTTTATCATTTGATTGTTCAAGACTCGGTTCTGGTTTCTTCCTTTTAATACTATTCCGACTTCTTCTTCAAAAACATATATAATAATAAAAAAAGTCATAAAATCAATTTTCAAATATGTTTTCTTAGTATTAGAGAGGCAATTTTATCATATAAGTGAAATTAGAATTTCGAAACTTATTACTAAATAATTTCATCTATATTATTAGATTAAAATATCAACTAAAAATAAATATATACCCCATATTTAATTGGGTACATATGTACTATTTAAAATACCACCAATTAACCTGTTCATCAAGGCATTACGTACAAATTCTGTTAACCACTAATTTACATTGGTATTCCAACTTGTTTGCCGCCACCACTACAGATAAACGACACTCTAATAGCCTGAAAACTGCTCAGACGTGAAGTAAGCACACTGTCGCCAAGCTATACTTATTTCCTAAATGAGTCATTAATTTTCTTTTGTATCTTTTCACGGGCACATTTTGTCAATTTGATAAAGATAGTGCACAAAGGAACAAAATTTAATTGAACATGATTAATTCAGTTGAACTAGATTGACAATTACAGGCAGAAAATATATCTTAATGCCATGAGATAATATAATTTTCGACCACCACTTGCCTTGAAGCGCAAAACTATCCTCTCATTGCAGTTCATATTTAACAGGAACGGCAAGGATCATCAAAGATTTTCGGAAAATTTGTGTTAATTGTCAGTAAATTTGAATGCAAATTTTAATATGATTATAAATTTTTAGTTTTGACCAATAGCATTAGTCATTTTCATTATTATTTTTAATATATCATCATATTATGTCCAATCTTACAGCCATTATATTGATAACGTGGATGTACTCTTATAGCCGTTTTTAATCTCTTCAAGCATAAATTCATAGCGCTAGAATAATTTTAATGTCACCCACGAGTTATAGAGAAAAAACCTATTTAGTTGAATTAAAAAAGATGTTTATACCATCAATTTAGTCGCTCAATGTCCCGAAATTGAATGATTATCTCTAATTGCTATTAATAAGAAAATTTAAGATTAAACTCATCAAAATTAGCATTTTATAATGATAATAAAATTAGATCAAAATTTGTTAACCGCTGAAATAAATTATCCAATATTTTATTTGGCTTTGAACAAAATGTACATACCGAAGGAAAAACAAAGTATAGTGGAATCAAAAGTCAATCATCAAGGAGATTTTGTTCCAGAGATACCCAAGTAATTGAGGGTACATTTGGAATAGTTTCAACCCATTAGACCATGGCCTTCTACTCATTTTTCTTTATATGGTTAATATGTTTCTTCTTCCGCTACTATTTTATAAGTTACAAGCCAACTATGGCATGATACATATTAATGGACCAATATATATTTTCACATGATTTGCCAAAGACTGTCTTATTCTCTTGAGAATATGTACAGCAGCACAAGGAAGATCTAGACTGGACTAATTTACAGATGAAGTTGTTGATGAGAAGATTGGCATATATATTTCACATCATACATCATGAACAAGGTTTTTCCCTCTTACAAATGCAGCCTAATAATTAATTAAGTTCTTCTGCAAGGAAGGATATATAAGGACTAAGAGATAATAATAATAATAATTAATAAGATTAACCAAGATAATTAACTAGCATTGACAAAGGAACCAAACACAGCCCTTTCTTCTTCAAGCCATTATTGTTACTCCCACTGCAATTCATTTCACATCTTTCATCAACTGTTTCCGCGACTCCTCCATAATGCTCTAAACTTCCTCCTTTGCCCTGCAAAGATATCATCAGAACAATCCATCAATAAAAAATTCATTTAAATTAATACATCTGCAGGTAATTGCAGATGGAAACTTATCTGGGTTGCACCTACATCTTAGTTCTGAAGGGGTGTGGGGGGGGAGGGGAGAGGGAGGGACACCAAGACAATATCCATCCGTCCGCCCGAAGGGTGGTCGTACCCCGTCAAGTGAGATTGCTTGTTACGCGGGGGGGGGGGGGGGGGGGGGGGGGGGGGGGGGGGGGGGGGGGGGGGGGGGGGGGGGGGGGGGGGGGGGGGGGGGGGGGGGGGGGGGGGGGGGGGGGGGGGGGGGG
>CATIWR010019223.1:0-14256 GCA_949677035.1 Omphalea diandra | reverse complement strand
ACCATTATTTATGATATTATAACATGCACACAACATAAAATAATTTTCCATACAACTATACAAACACTACATATATGTTCAAGTGTCCCCAAATGCAATGGTGCTTCTAAATGATTATTTATCTAATGCATATGCTCATGTGATAATGCCAATAAATGTGGCTAGGGATGTTACATAACATCATCTAAGTATGATTTGCATTGCATGTTCATCACTTTGATTATTAATGATTCATGCATTCAAATTTTGTTTGCTTGTTAATTTACGATGTAAGAGTATGTTTATTTTGCATGAGAGACATGGTAATATAGCTTTGTTTATGAGCTTCATTCATTTATTTTGTTCCTTCCAATTATCATCCAATTACAGACTTATGCTTTTTTTTTTATTGTAGATATATAACCTAAGTTAGGCCATGAATGATGGTCTCAATGATCATATTTGATTATCATGAATCATGTTATGTGCATGTTGTGCTTAGATGATGGTATGCATGATAATCCCTATGACATGATGCATGAACCCTCTTCCCTTGGATTAATGGAATGATTTTATTGGTTTGATTATGTTAGATGCATGCTTAAGATATTAGTCAAACTAGTCAATTACTTAATTAAAACATTAAAGGTGAACCACAAATGGCTGAAGGTAGATCCTAAAATCAAGCCAGTTTGGGGTTACCTAACCTCTTCTCCAAGCTGTACCTAATTTCCAAACCCAACCTCTGATAGGGTGAAGACGAAATTGTCCTTCTAATTGACTTAGATTAGGTTTAAAGTTTGCCTTCCCTGGTTTCTTATCTTAACCAAAGTTAGGTGGTGACTCCATATTTTCTAGGGATAATACTAATGTATTGCCCCATTTTGGCCCCTTAATGACCACCATTAAGGCTAAGGGCTTTGAAATCATTCAAAGCCTAAATATAACTCTCACTAGTCCCATCGTATGCCATATCTTGGGGTCATTGCGAATGTAAAGGCCCGTGTCCTTTGGATCCCATGTTAATTGATAAATGGATGGAGTCGCAAGCATGATTCCATTAGTTCGAGCGAAGCCATAGAAGCATTCATAGTGGTAACTCCATTAGGGACTCAAAATTGACTTCTCATTCAATCTTTGGTACAATTTTAATATTTTAAACTTATGATTAAGTAACCCTATTAAATTCATGTAGCCTTCACACTTCACCATGAGTATTAGGTTGCCCTTAGACAAATTGATGGTTCTCAAAACTTGAGACTTAATCTCCATTTAGGTTTAGGAAATTGAGAGGAGGATTTATCACTCATAAGACTAGTACCTTTGAGTATATCAAATGAGGATCATGACAACCATCCCCCAAGCTTATAAGAGCCATCAATCGTAACAACCTTCTCAACCATTAGGTGCATGTAGGAGTCAATAGTATATTAGAATAGGGCACCCCACTTGTTTAAATTTTCTCTCTAAAAAATAGTGAATGTCCTCAAAGAACATGGATAGGTACCCCTAATGTAAGCATAAATGTTATCGTACCCCTTTTGATGAAATTATCCCTTACATGTAAATATTAATGTATTCTCCCCTTCCCACCATGTAAATAATTTCTTTATACATCATTTTCTCCTTAAAGGGATTTTTTTTCCTTTCTTGTACAAATTTCTTCAAATAACATAAAGAGTTCTTCCTTTTAGTGCTTTTATGTATATGTTCTTTTAAGGCTTTAACTCTTCTTGGACTGAGTTGGCCCTTTATATTCTTTGCCCTATGATGGTATGAGAATGAGTGCTTATCTAGGAAAGAACCATTAGACCTCATATGTGGGTGGAATAAGGTTAGAAGTATATTATGCAAAAGAAATTTATGCATAACATAAATACATTCAACATATTGATAACCTTTATCTTATAACCATCAAAGCTCCATCCAAACCCTCACTAAAGAGAAGAGGATAACCAACTTGCTTGAAAGAGTAAGACTCAAAGTCCAAGCTAGAATGTTGACCTAATCATGGAACTAATTATACCATGAGAGATCTTGGAAAAGATGATGGTTGACTTGAACCATAAAATGGAAGAGAGGATTGACGAAGAGGTGAACAAGTGTCAATGAGACTTTGAAAAAGAGGGAGACCTTTACTAATAAAATTGATAAAGGGAAAACACTTATGGAAGTGCTCAAGTTGTGGTAATTGATGATGATTTATTTAGGATGAAGAAGTATCATGAAAGAAAGCTTGCTAAGGATGCAAGGAGTACTACTTTAGTTTTGGACAAAACTATAAATAGCGAGACTGAGAGCACTAGATTTGATGTATGGAAAGCGAGACGGAGAGCACTGGATTTGATGTCTTCATTAAACAATTGGAAGAAATATAAAAGGTTTTAGGTGCTAAAAGTTTGGAGAAAGGGATAGACATTGAGGGATTGTTCGCTCGCAAACTTGAGAACTTACTAACTAATTTTTGCATGCTTGAGTTTTTAAAGCTTACAGGGGTTCACAAAGCTAAAAATCATATTCGTTTATACATGTTAGTCATGAAGTGATTCAAGGTTTTGATGGGCACCATGTTAGAACTTTTGAATTGTCATTAGAATGGTTTGCAAAAACATGGCATTTTAACTAATCGAAGATAGTAAAAAAAGACTGAAAGGAATTGAAAATTTTTTTTTAAAGACACTATGCTTGTAATTTCAGTCTGAAGGCTTCATTACAAGACTTGGAGTCTTTGAAATAGAAAACTAGTGAAAGCTTTAATGATTACTTTAGGAGATGGAAGACGATGGCTTCAGAGTCGATCATAAGGCCTACAAAGAAAAAGTAAGTCTGGATGATTATTAAAGGGGCTCTGTCTGGTAGTAGCACTAGAATTAGAGGAATGTTGGTTATAAACTTTAAGGATCTTCGAAAAGCAAATTTGTAAGATGAAGAATTAGAATTTAAGTCAATAAGATAGTGTAAAGGAAGAAGAAGTGCACCATCTCAGCCTCAGGTGAAGGGAATAAGACGACTGATGTCAATGTAGTAAAGTCGTTGAGACAATTCATTAATTTAGGGATGCCTTTGTCTAAGGCATTTGAGAAGTTGTAAAAGAAGGCGGTGGTAAAGCCTCTTGCACTGTTACCACCACTTAATCCATTACTTAGGATGTATGGAACTAATGATTACTACATTTTTCATCAAGAAGAAGGTCACAACACTAATAACTGCTACAAATTGAGACACAAGATTCAATATCTCATCGACAACAAGATGACAGTTCCACTAAATTCTAGAAAGTCTAGCATCTAAGGGAACTTTCTCTCAAACTATCATAATGTTCCTTCCTTAAAGTAGAGGGCATTCATGATAGATTCTAGAATTCCTAAGGAAGTTGCTATTGCTACTATCAAGGAAGTTGTAAGGGATACTCTAGTTGTTTACACTGTTAATATGTAGGAGAGTGTAGATGAAGAAATAAAGGAAGAGCAAAGAAAAAAGGTGATCCAACTATGGGAAGAGAGTGATGAAGATAAAAAATTGAAGCAAGTGAGCCATGTGACACGCCACGAGAAATATTACCCTAACAAAAAAGCCTCAAAGGAAACAAGGTTTGAAAAGAAAGTAAATGAACTCGTTATGAAGGAGAAGGAAGATGACATTCAAATTGTGAAATAGTTAAAGAAGTTGACAACATAGATCAATGTATGGTAATTGTTTATTACCTATGAGGAACATAAGAAGGCCATGGTTGAGGCTCTGTCTAGTTTCATAATTTCTAGTGAAGCCGTTTCAAAAGATGTTGTTGCATTAGTGACTCCTAAGGATAAAATCACATTCTCAAATAAGAATTTGGCATCAAAAAGAAGTATCACAATTTGGCCCTATTCATCTAAGCTGAGGTAAAGGGTATGCGTATACCATGTGTGATGGTTTACGATGGGTCTAGAATTAACATTTATCTTTCAAAGTTACTGCACAAATTTAGGTTTTCTAAGAAAGATTTGGAGGATGCTCTTAGTGTTATTTGGGCTTATGATAAGAGTAGAAGGTTAGCTGTTAGTCTATTCAATACCTTGGTAAAGACATTCATAATGGAGACAATAGTCGAATTTATAGTGTTGGATATCTCAATCACTTTTTTGCTTGTGCTAGGAAGACCATGGTATTACCCATTGGGTAGTGTGCCTTTTACTATACATTAAAAAGTTAAATTTCCTTATAAAGGAGAGATTATGACCATCTGTGTAGAAGTTGGAGAGATTGTATTAGCTTTAAGTGTGACTATTCCACATCTTTAAGCATTTTAGGTTATTGGAGTCACTAACAATTGGGTTAATCCAAATGTGATGGGAATTATGAAGAACATAAATTTTCTTCTAGGACAGGAGCTAGAAAAGAATTCTATTAGCATATTAGAGTTTCTTGAAATCCCCACTCAGACTATAATGAAAGAATTGGGGTATCATGGTAAAAAGTTCGAGTTAGAAGTAGTAGACTTGCACGGACCACTATCAAATTTTTTTGTTAAAAAAGGGGGGCTGCTAAGAATGTTGGGCAGGAGGCAACTAAAAATGAAGTGTCACCATGTAAGGATGTAAATGAACTCGAAAAGGCCTTTTTATAATTAGATATTGGCAAAATGGGATATTAGATTTGTCATGACTCATCAGAAGAGAATGATAGGATGAAGAAGAGAAAGAAGAAGCGAAAACAGATTGTAGGGACAAAGGATGATAAATAATTAAGTTAATTTGTAATTCTGTACATGTCTTAGTCTATATGGCCATGGAATGATAAGAAGAGGATTATTGATGAATAGAGGAAGTAGTATGCACTATATTAGCATTTCTAGCCCATTAGGGTAGATCATGACAAAAAGGGGTTTGACTCAATAAAGCAATGTGCACACTTCATGGATTCAGAATGGGAGTATATTTGATCATGAAAATTCATTGAGGTTGTCTACACAAGGATAAAATTGAAAGACATTGAAAGCTTGATTATAAACTCTATTAAGGAAGTAAGTGATAAAAAAATGCAAAACTCTGTGGCAGAGACTGAGCCTACCATGACAGATAGTATGACACTTTAACAAATTTATTAAAAATTAAGCTAGGAAATTATAAGATGAAATAGAGTTTTATGGGAGTTCTTAAAGCTATTGTTGGTACAAAGAATGGGAAGGAGGTAGATTCATTGTAAAATGTTGATCTTAGGGTTTTGACTGATGAAGTAAAGGTTGAAGAAAAGGAAAAGGCTCAGACAAATGAAACTTTAGTCAACTAACCAGATGAAGTTGACTTTTTGGCTATTATTGATGTTATTTTTTTCTAATATGTTTAAAGATGATGATGTATTCCTTTCTAAGTTTAAGGCAATGAATGATGAATTTGCTTACTTATGTGATGTGTTTTTCTGATAGTAGTGTGCATAACATACATCATTGCATGAGCATATTTAATGTTAATTCTATGCATACCACTGCATTTAATCTTGGCACACAGGAAAATCTAAAGATCTTACTCATCACCAATGATGTTACACTAGATGAGCAAAGAAAGTTGAACAACTACTCAGGAAATATCGGTGTTTTTACTTGGACATATGAAGATATGCCATGGGTTAATAGGCAAATTATTAAACACAAAATTTTGACCTACCCACATATGATGCCAGTAGAATAGAAACTTCAGAGATTAAGACTCGAGTGGGCTTAGTTGGTCAAGGAAGAAGTAGCAAATTAATTAAATGCCAAATTCTTAGAGAAAGTAGATTACCTTAAATAGCTAGCCAACATAATAATAATGTCAAAAAAGGATGGTGGAGTAAGAATGTTTGTTGACTATAGGGGTCCAAATAAAAGCACACCTAAAGGATGACTTTCCTTTGCCACACATAGATGTGCTGGTTGATATTATCGTAACTTATGTCATGTATTCCTTTATGGATAGGTTCTCTGGGTATAATCAAATTCTCATGGCTATCACAAATAAGGTGAAAATGGCTTTTTCTTATAAAATGGGGGACATATTATTATAAGATGATGTCATTTAGGTTGAAGAATGTGGGAATGATATACTAGTGAATGGCAACTGCCTTATTGCATGACTCAATCTATAAAGAGGTTGTGGAGGTGGAGGTGTACGTAGACGACATGATGGTGAAGTCAAAAACAAAGGAAGGGCACTTTGAAGCTTTAAAAAAGTTTATGAATAGAGTAGATGAGTATAATTTGAGATTGAATCCAAAGAAGTGTGTGTTTGTAGCCACCTCTGGCAAGTTGTTTGTGACATCCCATTTACTAATTATTTATAAAGTATGCATTAACTTATTCATAAAACATGGAACACTAAAGTGATAGAACATCATTAAAACCTCTCATTCTATCAATTGTCATTAAAAGATCTTATTCAATTATATTATTTTTTTTACACTATGTATCTTGTTTTACAACATAGTAACTATTTACAATAAAGTATACATGACTAAACAAACTTAAATATTAATTGATTGCATACTGGCCCAACCTTTCTTAGGCTACTAGACAACAACTTTGAAATGTAAACTAGATGTAATCTTAGTCCACTCTTCTTGAAAAAGATTTTAATGCAAAAATGTGAGCTTACATACTCCGTAGGTAAATCCATAACGATGCTTCAATCTCAAACAGCATAACAACACTTAAATATAAATAACTCATCATCATATCTACGCACAAAATAAAGAGTTTTTACTCTTAAATGCCATACAGGCTATCAAGTGTTATTGTCACACAGGTTGTCATATATTACCGCCACATAGGTTATAGATGTCACTGCCACAAAGGCTTAAATATTTGGTTACCACATAGGCTATAAAAATTGTTGCCACACAGACTATAGATATCATTACCACATAGGCTATATATATCATTGCCACACAGGCTATAGATATCATTACCACATAGGCTATATATATCATCGCCACATAGGCTATAGATATCATTGCCACACAAGCTGTTAAATGTTATTGCCATAAAGGTTGTTATATATTATTGCCACATAAGCAATAGATATCATTGCCACACAAGCTCTCAAATGTTATTGCCACACAAGCTATTATATATTATTATCACACATGCTATAGATATCATTGCCACACGGGCTACAAATATCATTGCCACACAGGCTATCGAATAGTGTTATTTGCCAACAACATTAAGTTTTAGTCTTTAGCAAATCAACTATGAATCCAACAAAATTTAGCAATATAATGCCTAATAACAACACTCATAACTTTGGCAGCTCATATCATGACATACTCTCATTCTCAGGTCATAATTTATCAACGTCTCATTAAAATTAAAAAAACAAGAGTACAATAATCTTTTCATCAATGTATTCCTTAATATCATCACATTAAACAACATTTCATTCCATTGAGTATATGTTCATGGTATTTAACCAATGACACGTATAGTACCATTAGCGATTTACTTACCTCCTCCTTCAATCTTACTAAGCCATGGATGGTCTCGACTTATTCCTACTATTATCATCAATGCCACAAGGACCTATTTCAATACATCAAATCAATCCATGATAATAAAATAAGATTTTCATCTTGTTATACAAATATGCTCTAGTAAAATATAATGAACTTCATAGGTTGTTTCTATAATTACTTTTAAGTCACAAATCTAATTGACTAATTCTTTTTTTTGTCAAATTAAACTACATATATGGGTACACCATATCTAAAATTCAGCCCAAAATATACACTACATAATTTATGGTCAATTTTATGAATTTGCCCTGTTTCAATGTCATCTCAACCTGAGTAGGTCTTACATTATTAGAAATATCTCAAATCTTACAAATCTAATCCCAAAAATGATTTACCAAAAGTTAGAGAACACATAAAATAACATTTTTCATGTTTTACTCATTGTCTAATTCAGTCTATAAAGTCACCAAAACAAATGACCAATCTCAGGGTGAGCAGGTTTTCAACATGTTGACAATCAATCATAATGAAGGGGAAATATCTCAATAACCATGTTAAATTTGGTAAAAAAAATTTTACACTGATGTGAATAATACATATATATACAACTTTCAAGTTTTACACATTGCCAAATTCTGAATCTATGGCCATCTAATTCTTAGAAAACAAAATTAAAAGACTGACGAAGTTTCATCTGGCTGCAGGGTCAGTCAGTCAATGAGCCATATCTCTTTCAGCACAATACATCAATAAAAATTATTTTACAAAAATTTAAAGGGGATATAGCAATACAAATTTCTTATTTTCACTTTGTTAAAATCAGAACCTAAGGCCATCAAAATATAAGAAAACATAAAGACTTAGGTGATTTCAGTTAGTTATGAACCAGCGCTAATTAAGGAGCCATAACTCCTCACACACACCAAATTAAGCAACACTGTTTGATATACATCTATATGAGGAATAAAGCTACAACTTTTATATTTATAATTTTCTTTAATTTCTATTATAGTCTTATGAAATCATGGGTGGAAAATTATGCTCTAACAACAAAATCAACACAATGAACTCTTATTCTCTTGAATTTCAAATTCCATCCAATAGTTCTACCTCAAATACTCCATAATTCTCACTAACCATGCATGATTAACATGCCATGAGGGGTTAATTTCATGTGAGAAGAAGATAATTAGCTTACCTATTTTTCCTGAACTAGAAAACCTTAAGATTCCTTCTTAGGTAGCTCACTATTCTCCCTCTCCTTTTTCCTCTTCCTTCCTCTATTTCTTCCTTAGCTCTCTCTTTCTTGTGTTGTACCTCGCATCTAAGCTCTACATTCTGATCCTAAAGGGTTAAAAAGTCCACTTGTAAACCTATTGTAACAAGACAAAATCATGTGTTGCATTTCTATTGGTTGGAAGTTCATTTTTCCTCGTTTAATCCCTCTTCTTCACTCCTTAAGCACTTTCGTCCATCTCCTAATCCCTAGATACTCTTATACTTTTAAATAAGCTATATAACACCATTATTTATGATGCTATAACATGCATACAACATAAGATAATTTTTCATGCAACTATACAAACATTACATAAACGTTCAAGTGTCCCAAATGTAATGATGCAAGTGTCATTGTCATGCTTATCTAATTTACATATCTAAACAATCATTTATCTAATGCATATATTCAAATATAATGTAATTAAAATGCATATGACTTGGGTTGAAGATGTTACAATTCTCCCCCTGTTATAGAAATTTTGTCCTTAAAATTTTACTTACTATAACTTTAGAATAGATAGGGATATTATCGTCTCATGTGTTCCTCTACTTCCCAAGTGGCCTCCTTAGGTTAGTGATGGCTCCATCTTACTTTAACCATGGGTATCACTCGATTCCTTAACTATTTTAGTTGTTGATAAAGAATTTTAGCTAGTTGTTAATGATAAGTCATATCATCAGACAAATTTAATCTCTGGCTCTGGTAATACATGGCTAGGATTATACCAATACCTTCAAAGTGTAGAAACATGGAACACATCATGCATCTTAGATAATTCTACTGGTAATGCCAATTGATATGCCAAAGGCCTAATTCTCTCTATGATCTCATATGGCCCAATGTACCTTAGACTCAACTTTGCTTGTTTACCAAACTTAATAATCCTTTTCCATGGTGAAACTTTCAAAAATATTTTATCTCTAACTTGATATTCCATTTCTTGTATATGTTTATCAACATACCTTTTTTGCCTATCTTGAGTAGCTTGCAAACATCTTTTGACTATTTGGATTTTGGCCACTGTATTTTGTACCATATCAGGACCCTCTAACTATCTCATCCCTTCAACATCCCAACACATTATGGTTTTATATTTCTTGCCATATAAAGCTTCATATGGTGCCATACCAATACCAGAGTGAACGTTATTATTATATGCAAATTCCATTAATGGCAAATGATCATCCCACTTGCCTTAGAATTCTAATACAGAACCTTCACATCATATCCTTTAATGTTTGAATAGTCCTATTTGATTGACCATCAGTCTGTGGGTGAAAAGCAGTGTTAAAATTCAAACAAGTAGCTAAGGCTATTTGTAAGCTGTTCAAAAAATGAGAAGTGAATCGAGGATCTCTATCTAACACAGTAGAAATAGGAATGCCAAGTAATCTCATAATCTCAATAACATATATTTTAACCAGTATATGAAGTGAATCAATTTGTTGTATAGGCAAAAAGTGTGTAGATTTTGTGAGTTTATCTATAATAACTCAAACAACATTATGCCTTTTATGTGTCTGAGGCAAATCAATAATAAAATCCATTAAAATTTTCTCCCATTTCCATACGGGAATAGATAAAGGATGCAACTTACCTGCCGTTGCTTAAAGTTCTGCCTTGATCTGTTGGCAGGTTAAACATCTTGATACAAACTTAGTTATATGTTTCTTCATCGTTGACCACCAAAAATGTGACTGCAGGTTTCTATACATTTTTGTACTTCCAAAGTGCATAACATATGGTGTATTGTGTGCCTCTTGCACAATCTCTAATCTCAAACCATTAACATCTGGTGCATAGACTCAACTACCCATCACTATCATCTTATCATCTCTAATTGTAAAATTAATCTTCTTACCTTCTTGTATCTTTTCTAGCATTTTCTTCAAATATGGATCCTTCACCTGAACTTCTCTAATTTTGTCATCTATCACAGGTTTAACTGAAGAGTAACCATTAAAGTTGTCACATTCTCAATCTTAAAATTTTGATTTAAAGCATGAAGATTAACAAGTCATGTGTAGGATAATTCAACTCATAAGGCCTTAGTTGTGAATAAGCATAAGCTATCACTTTTCCATGTTGCATCAATACATAACCTACCCCCGTCCTAATGCTTTAGTGTACACTACAAATCTACCATTTATTGATGATAATGTCAATATCAATGTCGTAGTCAATCTTTTTTTTAAGATCCTCAAAACTTTAATGACATTGGTCATCCCATTTAAATGCTACATTCTTTCATAGTAATTTTGTCAATGGACTAGTGATAATGGAGAATCCTTTCACAATTCATCTATAATAACCAGCAAACCCGAGAAAACTACGTACCTCTGATATATTTTTGGGTGGATCCCACTCCATAATGGATTTCACCTTAGCTGGATCAAGTTGAACACCATGGCTAGACACAATATGCCCTAAAAAGACCACTTGTTCCATCTAAAAGTTGCATTTGTTCAATTTGGCATATAACTATTTTCCTTTAAGATATGCAATACGATTCTCATATATTGCTCGTGCTTCTCATGATTTTGTGAATATATGGGAATGTCATCAATGAACACAATTACAAACCGATCAAGATATTATTGAAAGGTACGATTCATTAATGCCATAAATGTTATTGGTGCATTAGTTAACCCAAAAGGCATAACAAGAAACTCATAGTGACCATATCTAGTACAAAAAGCAATTTTTAGAATCTCTGGCTCAACAACCTTCAACTACCAATACCCAGATCTCAAATCAATTTTTGAAAATACAGTTGCTCTTTGAAGTTAGTCAAGCAAATCATCAATTCTCGGTAAGGGATATTTATTCTTTACTGTTACTCGATTCAGTTGCATATAATCAATACACAATCACATACTCCCATCCTTTTTCTTCACAAATAACACTGGTGCCCCCTAAGTAGATGTACTAGGTTAAATGAAACCTTTTTCTTACAACTCTTCCAACTATTTCTTTAAATGAAACCTTTTGCTCATATCCTATTAATGCTAATCTACTAGGTTGACTCTGTCTTTTATCTATTTGATTATTAATACCTATTTAAAATCTTGATCCACCAGAAAATGTAAAACCACCCCTTTTTGTTGCCCTATTGAGTTCTCCACTTCAACCTACATAACTTCTTTTTCTTTTAACCTCAATTGCATTCTTCTCTTGGATCACCTCCTTAGCTCAAATAGTTACTGCTAATCGTATAGAATAATTGGTTGGTTTAACTGTTAATCAATCTTAAATTTAACATCAATCCCTTGTCAAACTTGTAGCACTTTAATTCCTCTGCAGCCACATACTTTGGGGCATATTTCAAGAGTTTTAACAAATTATACCTCATAATCCGTAATCGTTATATCATTCTGCTTTAGTTAGAAAAATTCATCTTCTTCTTATATAAGTATACTAATAGTGTTTTTTTTTTTGCAAACTCTATTAGAAAATCATCCAAGTCAATGTCATCGATTGAATGAAGCTACCTGGAATAGTCTTCCACAAATCCAAGGCATTCTTTTTAAGCAAAGATATTGCATACTTCAATTTTACTCTAGGATGCATTCAAGCCTATTCAAGATTCTTTCAATTATTCGAAGCCACTCCTTAGCCTTAATAAGATCTGTAGTGCCTTCAAAGTCAATTACTCTTTACTTCTTCAATATATCGTAATTCTTATCTATAACAAGTCCTATATATGCTTTTATTGCAAATGTCTACATCATCTCAATAAACTGTATGATATTTAGGTTTACACTTGTGGCTGGATTATTCCATGACAACTCAAAATTCTATGCAACATGGTCAACAAGCTCACGTGCATGAATAGACTCAACAGACTCATCTCTAACCTCTAGCTAGTATGAACTCTATCAGGTGTATCTATACTTCTCTATGCCAATGCATGTAAGATTAACACAATGCAAATATCATATATATATATATATATATATATATATATATATATATATATATCACATTCATATTACACATATCTACAGAATCATTTACCCATTATGATACCACTAAAATGTGATGTCCCATTTACTAATTATTTCTAAAGTAGGTGCATTAACTTATTCATAAAACATGGAATCCTAAAGTGACACAACATCATTAAAATTCTCTCATTTTATCCATTGTCATTAAAAGACCTTGTTTTAATTATATTGTTATTTTTACACTATGTGTCTTGTTTCACAACATAGTAACTATTTACAATAAAGTATACATGGCTAAACAAACTTAAATACTAATTGACTACATAATGGCCCAACCTTTATTAGACTGCTAGACAACAACTTTAAAATGTAAACTGCATGTAATCTTAGTCTACTATTCTTGAAAGAAAATTTAATGCAAAAAAGTGAGCTTACATACTCAGTAAGTAAATACATAACAATACTTCAATCTCAAATAACATAACAACATTTAAATATAAATAACTCATCATCATATTCATGCACAAAACAAAGAGTTTTTACTTTTAATGCCACACAGTCTATGTTATTATCACACATGCTATCATATATTATTGCCACATAGGTTATAGATGTCACTACCATAAAGGCTTTCATATTTGGTTGCCACATAAGCTATAAATATTGTTGCCAAACATGCTATAGATATCATTGCCACAAAGGTTATCGAATGTTATTGCCACATAGGCTATTACAGATTATTGCCACATAGGTTATAGATATCATTGCCACATAAGCTGTCGGATGTTATTGCCACACAAGTTGTTATATATTATTGCCATATAGGCTGTAGATATCATTGCCACACAGGCTTTGAAATGTTACTACCCCACAGGCTGTTATATATTATTGACACACAGGCTGTAGATATCATTGCCACATAGGTTGTAGATATCATTGCCACACAGGCTATTGAATGTTATTGCCATATAGGCTATTATAGATTATTGCCACACATGTTATAGATATCATTGTCACACAGGTTGTTGAATAGTGTTACTTGCCAACAACATCAAGTATTAGTCTTTCAACAAATTAACTATAAATTCGACAAAATTTCAGCAATATAATGCCTAATAACAACACCCACATAATGGCTTCTTCTTTTCCATCAGTCACGGCCGAGAATGGCTCCACGATTTCACCTGCTTGAATTTCAACATGTCTTAACATGAGTCGTGGTCGCAAATCCTAGATAGCAGTCGCGATTTCATGTCACTTTGGAGTTTATCAACTCCTTTCATTTCTTCTTGAGAGATTGATTCATTTCTGCAAAATCAACACTTATTTGAAATATTAGTGATGATCAATCTACTTTGTCAAGATCAAAAGAGGTTCTAAACTTTAGGATTAATCATCCTAGTCCAACAATCTCCTCTTTTTTGATTTTGACAACCTATATTGATCCAAAGTGAAAAATAAGTGTAGAGAAGTAAAATTGAATCATAACTTAGCAAAGATTCCTAAGTGTAAAATAACTTAGCAAAAACTTTCTAAGTGTAAAACCTAATTTGCTTACGTTACTCCCCCTTAACTTATGCA
>CATIWR010019221.1:0-22788 GCA_949677035.1 Omphalea diandra | reverse complement strand
AGTATGCAAACTCACTCTTTTGCATGAAATTTTATTTCAGGAAGAGTAGACTAAAGACTGTGTCCAGTTATATTTCAAGGTTGTTGTCTAGCAGTCTAAAAAGAGGTTGGGCCAGTATGCAGTCTATTAGTATTCCAACTGGTTTAGTCATGTATACTTTATTGTAAATAGTGACTATGTTGTGAACAAGAGACATTGTGTGAAAAATAAATATGATAAATAAATGATAATTGAATAAATTGTTTTTAACAATAAGGGATAGACTTAGAGCAGTTAATGATGATTTAATGGGGTGTGAAATTTCACCCTTGAAAATAACTTTATCATCTACCAAAGTGGTGACTCGATATTCTCTAGGATCAAAGGTGACCTTATTACCTTTGTCACACAATTGACTTACACTTGACAAATTATGTTGTAAGCCACTTACTAAAAGAACATTATCAATCAAAAGACATCCATTCTTACAAATGGTTCAAATGCCAATTACCTTACCATTGACATTATTACCAAATGTGACATCTCTACCTTCTTTCTCTTTTAGTGATGTGAATAGTCTTTTATTTCCTGTCATGTGTTTTGAACATCCATTATCCACATGTCAATTGTTTGTTTTGGTGGTAGTCACACTTCCCTACAAAACAAATGTCAATCACCTTTTCTTTGGTACCCAAGCATACTTGGGTCCTTGGAGGTTAGAAATTGAATGATCCTTTAACTTGAGGTGAGCCTTCCTAATGTAACAATGGATGTTGATATGCCTATATTTCATGCAATAATGGCATTGGAGTTTAGACTTAGGAGTCTTTCTCCTTTGTACATATTTAATATGAGTAGGGGGTCTTCTCATACCATGGTCATGTGAATGCATGCATAAACATGTATGATGAATAGGAGTAGAAGATTTTTTATGGGGATGATCATGCTTTTTGTTGTAAATGTAAGTATGGTTAGCTCTTTAAATCTTGGCTCTAGAGCTTTGGGGAGCCTTCCTTTTGCCTTTAGGCATAGAAGGCTTAGTGCTAGGAGTACTTTTCTTCCCAATTACCTCAATGCTTGAGGTTTGAGGTTGTGAAGCTCTAACAAATATAGTTGTAGAAGATGAGGAACCTCCATTAAAACCTAGACCATACCTAATTAAAGGTGGTTTTTGTGACACAATAAGACTGTCTAAAACCTCTTTTCCTTTATGGAATTTAGAGATTGAGCTTTAATCTCAATGACTTCTCCTTTAATAATGTCATTCTCCTTTCTAAGTGAGCCTAAGGAAGAAGATGATGTAGATAATTTTTCAACATATTTCTTGTGTTCTTCATTAGAAGTCCTCAATTCATTTACAAGCTCATTTAGAGACTTGTATTCATCTTCTAGTTTGGAGCACTTCTTCCTATAGGTTTTAATTTGTGACTTATACTTGTCACACTTCATAGTTAGAGCTTCTAAAAGCTTTTCATCTATATCATTTACCTCATAATCATAATTAGAGTGGGAAGATGTACTTACCTCTTCTGAAGAGTCCTCTAATGCCATGAAGCATATGTTGGCCACCTCTCATTCTTCCTCTTTTTCACTTAAGCTGTCATCCCAAGTGGCCGAGAAACTCTTTTTCTTCTCCTTATCCCATATTTTCTTCTTCTTTAGCTTGGGACAATCATGCTTGATGTGGCCTTGCTTGCCACACTCATAACAAGTGACATCATTTGATTTCTCTCTAGGATTAGGAGTTGTCTTCTTGAAGCTTCTTCTTTCTTTTCTCCTTTTAATTAACTCCTTGGTCCTTTTTGAGAGCGTTGCTAGCTCTTCTTCTTGATTATCACTTTCTTCATCATTAAAGGTAGTTTCTACTTGTTTCTCCTTTAATGAGGATTTTAATACCAAGGTTCTTTTCTTAAGTTTTTTAGATTTTCTCCTTGACTCCTCATTTTCTTCATCTCTTCATCCTTCTTTAAGTATAACTCATAAGTTAAGACATCTGTTTGCACCTTCCCTATTTCTAGATTGGATTCTTGAATATTGCACACTCTAGCACTAAACTTTTCAAGAGGCAAAGTTTAGCTCATGATTTGTGAGAATCCTTCCAAACTTCTTCATGTTGGTGACGATTGCTAGGAGTCTGTTAGTCATGTCGGTGATGCTCTCATTCTCCTTCATCATAAACAACTCCCACTCCGTCACATACATTTCTAACTGATTGGATTTCACCAATGTGGTGCCTTCGTGATAGTTCTCCAATGCTTTCCATATCCCATGAGCTATGTTGTACTCTTCCAATCTCTTCTCTTGAAAGAGAGCTTAGAAGAATTGTCATGGCTCTTTTGTTCTTGCCATTTCATCTTCTATGTGCTTCAACCCACTCTTCTCTTGGAATAAGTTCTTCACTTCCATCCACTACCTTTGTGGGTGGCTTCCATTCTTTGACTACAACATCCCAGAGATCCACTATATTTGTGTTAAGGTAAATTTCCATCTTATACTTCCAGTGAGTATAGTCAGCTCCATCAAAGTAGGGTTTGAGGTGTGTGTGGATTCCTTCTTGTGCCATGATCTTTATTCATCCAATAAAGGTTTGATTGTGAAACCTTGCTCTGATACCACTTATTACGCTGTGATTGTGGACTTGCTTCCCTCTTGAGTTACTTTGAAATTCGCGGTCATGACTAAGGCGTGACATACACCGCAAATTCATCTGCCAATTTTGGCCTTCATCATTTAGATGAATTGCGGCTGAGAATGGCTCCACGATTTCACCTACCTGACTTCTTGCAAGTCTTCTAATGGATCGCTGTCGCAAATCCAAGGTAGCGGTCACAATTTAGAAGAAACTTTTCATACTTTGAAGATTTTGAGCTACATCCAACTTCCAATTTAGATAAAAACTAAAGGCTACAAAACAACACTAATTTGAAACATTAGACATGATCAATCTCCTTTGTCAAGATCAAAAGAGGTCCAAGACTTGGGGTTAACCACCTTAGTCCAACAATCTTGATTCAATCACTGCTTTAGAAAGTCAAGTTAAAGCTTTGAATATGAAGATTGATGGATAGTTTTAGCACCTTAAATGGGTCAAGTGTTGCAACTTGACTTGTGTGGAATAGGACATAAAAGACAAGATTATCCTAATGTGTTTGAAATACAACAAGAGCAAGTGGACTATATGGGGAATATTCTAAGATCACAAAACAATCCCTATAGTAACACCTAGGATGGAGAAACCACCCAAATTTCTCATGGGGGAACCAAGGGCAACAAAGGAATAATCCTCCACCAGGGTACCAACAACAGTAATAACCATCATAAGAAAAGAAATCAAATTTGGAAGAGCTAATGATTAAATTCATCTAAGCTTTTGATGCTTGACTCCAAGCTCAATATGCCACTTTAAAGAATCATGAAACAATGTTGAGAAATCAAAGAGCTTCCATCCATAATTTAGAAAATCAAATTAGATAGCTTGCTAAAATGATTTCAGAAAGGCCACAAAGGAGTTTGCCTAGTAATACAGAGACTAATCCTAAGCAACATGTGAAGGCGATCACCCTATGGAGTAGAAAAGAATTAAAAGCTAGACCTAAAGCTCAAGTTGAGAAGAAGGGTGTATAAAATATCCAAGACCAAAGTGATGCACATCCTAAACCGATTAAGGAATTCAAACCTACCATTCCATATCCCATGAGACTTAAGAAAAATCACTTAGATGAGCATTATGGTAAGTTTCTTGAACTCTCCAAGCAACTCCACATTAATTTACCGTTTGTTGAATCTTTTTCGTAGATGCCTAAGTATGCAAAATTTTTGAAAAAATTCTTAGCCAACAAGAAGAGACTAGAGGAGTTATCCACGGTAATCCTTAATGAGGAGTGTTCGACCATCTTGCAAAACAAGTTACCTCGAAAGCTCAAGGATCCCAGGAGTTTTACTATCCCTTGTCTTATTGGTGATTTGACAATTGATAGGGCTTTAGCTTATCTTGGTGCAAGCATAGACCTAATGCCTTATAAATCATTTGTTAAGATTAAGGGAGCCTAAACCAACTAAGATGAGCATTCAATTAGTTGATAGGTTAATTAAATACCCTATAGATATTATTGAGGATGGGTTGGTTAAGGTAGACAAATTCATTTTCTAGCTGATTTTGTCATACTTGATATAGATGTCAATGTTGAGGTTCTATTGATTTTAGGTTGACCATTTTTGGTATAAGTAGAGCTTTTATTGATGTTAGTGCAGGTAAATTAGCTTTAAGGGTTAGAGATGAAGAAGTTACCTTTAAAATTTCTAATGTTTTTAAACACTCATTTGATTAAGATGACACTTGGTATTTCATTGATTTTATTGATTGTGTCGTTTCTAATTGTATGCAGGCAATTATCTTTCAAGACTCGTTAGAGCATTGTCTTGTTCAAGGTATGGAGACAAGCAAGGAGATAGATGTGAGGAGTGAGATCTAATGGCTAATGAACCAATGATAAGGAAGAAAGCCTTTGAGGAGATTGATAGGAGTAAGGAGTACAAACTAAAACCATCCATGGAAGACCCACCGACGTTAGAATTAAAAAAATTACTTGAGCATTTGGAGCATGCATTTTTGGAAGAAGATTCAAAACTCCTAGTGATTATAGCATCTGATCTGAAAAAGGATCAAAAAGAGAAACTTTTAATTGTACTTAAGGAACACAAAAAGGCAATTGCTTAGAAGATCTTAGACATAAGAGGAATTAGTCTCTTTTTCTACACATAAAATTCTCATGGAGGATGACTTTAAACCAATTATGTAACCACAAAAGAGACTAAATCCTAACATAAAAGAAGTTGTAAAAGATGAGGTAATTAAATTTCTTAATGTAGGAGTGATTTACCCTATTTTGACAGTTTGTGGGTGAGCCTTATGCAGGTAGTACCAAAAAAGGGAAGAGTAATGGTTATTCTGAATGAAATGAATGAGTTGATTCTCATAAGAACCATCACCGGGTAGATAGTGTGCATTGACTACCAAAAAAAATGATGCCATAATGAAAATCACTTTCCTTTACCTTTCATAGATCGAATGCTTGAGCGACTATTAAGGCATATGCATTATTACTTCTTAGATGGCTTATCCAGTTACTTTCAATTCCTATTGCTCTGGAGGACTAGGATGACATTTACTTATCCCTATGGTATGTTTGCTTATCATCGAATGCCTTTTGGATTGTGTAATATAATAGCTAATTTTTAGCAGTGTATGATAACAATTTTTAATGAACTTGTGGAAAATATTATGAAGGTATTTATGGCTGATTTCTTTGCTTTTGGTGACTCTTTTGATTTATGCCTTCATAATCTAGAAAGAGTGCTTAGACATTGTGAGGAGACCAATTTGGCATTAAATTGGAAAAAGTGTCATTTTATGGTGCAAGAGGGTATAGTTTTAATGCACAAAATCTCACATTGGGGGATTGAGATAGATAGAACAAAAATTAAAACTATTTCTAAGTTACCACCCCCAACTTTAGTTAAAGCAATTAGAAATTTTTTAGGGCACACTAGGTTTTATAGGAGATTCATTAAGGACTTTTCTAAGATTGATAGGCCTTTAACTAAGTTGCTTAAAAAAGATGTGTCCTTTGTTTTCACTTAATAATGTTTAGAAGCTTTTAACATTCTTAAGAACAAATTGACCAATGCCCTAATCATGGTAGCACTGAATTGGACTATTCCTTTTGAACTAATGTATGATGTAAGTGATTTTGCAGTAGGCGCAGTTCTTAGACAACAGAAAGACTAGCATTTTTAGCCCATTTGCTATGCTAACAAGACTTTACGAATGCCCAAGAGAATTACACAACTATGGAGAAAGAGCTACTAACTATAGTTTTTGTGGTTAATAAATTTAAATCTTAGTTAATATTGTCCAAAGTTATTGTTTATATTGACCACTCTGCTCTGCATTATTTGCCCACTAAATCGGATGCAAAACCTAGATTAATTCGATAGATTTTATTATTATAGGAGTTTGATCTTGAGATATGTGATAAGAAGGATGATGAAAACCTAATAGTTGACCATTTATCTCATTAGAGAATCTAAATTTAGAAAAGCTCAATGAGGTTGAAATCAATGATCAATTCCTAAGGAGCATTTTTATGGCATTAAAGAGGTAAGTGATTTGGATGTTCCATGGTTTGTTGATTTAGCCAATTCTTTGCAGGAGAAGTTCTACCAAAGGGAATGTCTCATCATCATAAGAGAAAGTTATTTTCATATTTGAATAATTAATCTTGGGAGGACCCTTACTTGTTCAAAATTTGTACGAATCGAATTATGAGGAGATGTATCCCAACTTTAGAAGGATGGAAATTCTTAGGGCATTGTCATGCTAGACTTGCTGAAGGACATTACAGTGTAAATAGGACAGCCCAGAAAGTCTACAAATCAAGTTTCTATTGGCTGACTATGTATAAGGATGCCTAAAGGTATGTAGAGCAATGTGACAATTGCCAACATTCAGGTAATATCTCTTCTCGTGATGAAATGGCTCAAAACTATATTTTGGTATGTAAAATATTCGATATTTGGGGTATTGAATTCATGGGTCCCTTCCCAACTTCATTTGGCAATAAGTATATCTTAGTTGTTATAGATTGTGTTTCTAAATGGGCTGAAGCACATACCCACAAATGATGCTAGGGTTGCAGTTAAGTTCCTTAAGAAGCTTTTCTCGTATTTTGGCACACTTCGAGAAATAATAAGTGATAAGGGTACTCATTTTTTTAATGTGCAATTTGAAAAGGTGCTTAAAAATTATGGTATCACACATAGAGTTGCAACCTGTATCACCCTCAAACAAGTGGTCAAGTTGAGGTAGCTAATAGGGATCTCAAACAGATTCTTGAAAAGACGGTTGCACAATGTAAGGAAGATTGATCCTTTAAGCTAGATGATGCTCTTTGGGCTTATAAAATAGCTTATAAAACATCTATTGGTAATACGCCATATAGGTTAGTTTATGGAAAAACATGTCATCTACTTGTAAAGCTTGAGCATAAAACGTATTGGGCTATAAAACTTCTTAATTTTAATCTTGACCTTACAGGTGAGAAGTGAAAACATCAAGTGATTGACCTTGAGGAATGACGATTGATGGCGTATGAAAACTCCAAATTGTATAAGGAGAGGGCCAAGAAGTACCACGATAAGAGGATTCATCAATGCAAGCAGTCAAATTAAGGAGATCAAGTACTTCTTTATAACTTTCACCTCAAATTATTTCAAGGTAAGCTTAAATCTAGATAGTTCGGACCGTTCACCGTCAAGTAAATTTTTCCTTAAGGCACAGTCGAGGTAACTCATCCTAAAAAGGTGCGTTTTAAGTGAACAGTCATCGTTTGAAACTCTATCTCGGAGGTGAGTTCGATACGAAAACGTTTCTTGAGGAGTTAAAAATTCTCAAAATTGAGTGAGATTGCTTACAGCTCCATCGAGCAAATGATGAAAAAAATAATAAATAAATAAATAAATATATATATATATATATATATATATATATATATATATATATATATATATATATATAATACAAAATTATAAAAATTTGATTTGTGTTGGAATTTTTAAGTGATCTAATTTTTTATATTGGAGTGTTTTTTTTGGAAGAATTTTATTTAAAAAAATCCAGCACATGTTGCAGCATTTGTGTTGTCCAAGCTGCACATGTGTGAGGTTAGGATCGCACATGGGCTGCTCTTCGAGAGCAGCATTCTCCCAACCCTTGTGTTGTTCACAACACACTAATATGCATTGATACGCATAAGGGAAATATTAAAAAAAAAAAAAAGACAAAACAAAACTCTCTTATTTTGCATACACCACCCTTACAAATTTTGCAACTACTAAAATACAAACCCATAAACTTACATCAACTCCAAACTCCTCCATCACCGAGACTAACACCACTAAGTCCTGACCTGGTACCACACACCAACCCCTAGCCGACCTAACCCAGGCCACACTCTCCTCATCCACTCCTAACCCAAAACTCGGGCACTTCCATCAACTCTTAATCCGACCACCATCCTTTTTCAGTACCAACCCGGCTTCACCTCCCAGCAACTCTTGATCCGACTGCACCCTCTAGCAAATCTGGAATTGTCCATCGTCCTTCCACCACAACCATAACAAACTGACACCAGATTCACCTTTCTTTCCTATTATGACCCGTCACTTCACATTCGAGCTGCATTTAATACATTAGGATTGGAGCAAATCTTGGATTTTTAGGGTTAATATTACCCCCAGTTAGTACATGAATTTACGCTAACATTGAAAACGAAACGATAGAGGGTTGTTTGGAGATTCATTCTTTTATTCTTGGTCAAAGAGTGGTGCTTACTTGCGCTTCTGTCGTGTCATTTTTAGGAGTTCCCAATGTCAGCCCTATACTTGTTTTAAGTCCCAATAGAATCACCAGTTAACATCGTATCCCCAGTGATGGGACTTTTCATTTGTCTAGAGCAAACTCTCAATTAGTCTTAGTTACGTGCTACTAATAGGACCATTCACGATACTTAGCTAAATATTTGGATGCCCGTTCTAAAGTAATAATTACCTTGCTTGCATCTAATGTTTTTCCCAAGGCTAGTTCTCTTAATGAAGTGTTCCTAAGTGATATTTATCTTACGTATAAAATGATATATGGTTTAGGTGATATTGAAGGTGTCCCTTTAGCTCCCATTTTAATCAAATGCATTCGCGATGTTGTTCATCTCTCATGGTCGAACAAAAATTTTATTTTCTCTTTACTCTTCACATAAATTTTTGCAAGTTTAGAAGTTGATTTTGCAGGTGCGCTCATGGTTCCTACTGATCATACCCAAACTCAACCATCCATTATCCCAGATCACTCACCATCCAAGGATGATGCTTTTGCAGTTGAGATTGCAATTCTATGTTCTGACATTGGTGGTGTCACCCATAAGGGGCACACAAGCCATCACAGGAGCCTTAACCAAGGGTTAGCCAACCTACCCAAAGTCTATTGTCCCACCTACTTTGTGACATTCGCATAATGCATGAATCCCAGAATCGCTTGGAAGTTTTGCAAAACCAAATGTCTCAACAATTGGTTCAACATGATGAGGTCTTTATCAAAATTCAAGATTCTATGCATTGTCTTCTTCCATAGTCTCCACCGCCTGCACCTTGAGCTTTCAGGGAAGTTTTCTAGTTGCTTTGTTCAATTTCTTTTTATTTTTCATTTTCTTTAATATGTTATTTATTTGTTTTGTCGTGCTAAAAACTTTTTCCCTACATTGAGGACAATGTGTCTTAAGTGTGGGGGAGAGTTTGTATTGTTTAATAATTTTGTTGTTATTTTACTTTCTTTCTTTGTGTGTATATATATATATATATATATTATTTGCTTTATTGTTTTAATGACTCATTAATTGCTTAGTAGTTCCCTCATTTTCATCTTAACTTGGTTAAAAATATCTAGCTATGCCTTAGATTCACTTTCTTAATTTGCAAACCTTGTTTTCTACCATAGATATTTAATTATCACTATCTTTAAAGAAAATCTAAAGGTTTGGAAGTTTATAAATTCTTAGAAAAATTAAAATTCATTTTTTTACACTATAAAGAAAGGTTTGAGCCTATTTTTCTTGTACTGTGCTTAATTTTGTGAATTCCTTATTGAGTGAGTTCTCAAATAGGGCTAAAGTCTCTAGAACTTGATTTGTTATCGTTTTGAGACCACATTATCAAATACAAGCATAAAAATGATGAAGACAATTTAGGATTAGTCACTTATTCCTTTTTCTTTCTTCATCCACCCTTTTATTGATTTAATGAGCCCCATTAAATCTATAAGAATCCTATTTTCTTTATTATAATCCCATGTTTAGCTAGCCAATGAGGCCTAGTTCCTTAAAATATTAAATTGATCATGTTTGCTTTGGGATGGAATTTGGTTTCTACAATTACAAGGGGTTGTTTCATGAAATTAATGAAAAGTCTTCAATGTAGGGTTGAGTGTTTTATTCTTTGGGGTGGGAATGAGAGAATGTTATTTGATTAATTGCTTGATTTTTGAATTGTTACGTCGTGTGATTTTATAATAACTCTTCTTTCTTCCTCTCAAAATACAAAAAGTAAAAAAAAAAAAAAAGAAATAAAAAAGTTCAAAGAAATAAAAGAGAAAGAAGAGGATGTATTTCTTTATAAAGGCAGTTAAATTCTATTTTGCAAAAGATATCAAGTAAGGGTTTAGAATTTTTATTATTTTGAAGGTCCATGAGAGTGAGATTATGCTTTGAGCATGAAATTTGTTCTTTATTGGAAGATCATGTGAGTTTCAATTAAGAGAGTATTTAGCAAGCATGATCAATTATTTTGTAGTACACTAGCCTAAAAACATCTACCCTCTACTAAGGCCCCATTACAACCAAAAGAAATACCTTTTGATTTATACTTGTATTTGAATTTAAGTGGTGGAGATGTGATTTATTCTCAAGCTTATGGTAGACTTTTAGGTTATTTGTTGAACGATGAGAGCATACACTAACCTTTAAACACTTAGAATGAGGGGTATGTTGTGTAAAACTTGATAGAAGAATTTCTTTTTTTGTTTGGGGTTTATAGAAGGATACTCTTTGATGTATTTGATTTAGGGGTAGTTATGATTAAATAAGTATGCTAGAACACAATTTTTGCAAGTTTAAGAATTGATGAATTTTTTGCATAGCTCGGTTAATTTAATTTGTTACGATGTCGATGAGGGGATGAAATGTATTTATAAGTCAATTATGTTAGTCTTTATATGTTTTGTGCTTAGTATTTTTCTTGTTTTGTTTTGAGTCTTTTGTTCATGTCCTTTTCCATTAGCTTGGTATTTTTTTTGCTTGGAGACAAACAAAACGCTAAGTGTAAGATAATTTCATAGTTCTTTATTTTTAGTAGTTTTAGGGTTAGTTTATTATTAATTAAGTCTAATTTGGAAAAAAAAATACCAAATGATGTCTCACTTTTGGCTTGTATTTTCTAATTTTATAACAAATCTTGAAAATTGGAGCAGATTGATGAATTATGAGAATTTTTTGGGTAAAATTGTGCAGTTTCATAAGTTTAGGACCAAACAAAAATTTGACAATTTAGAGACCAATTCTGATATTTTTTAGACAGAATTCAGACTCTTTCCTAGTTCAATTGAGAAGTTGTCCGTGCAGTTTGGGAAGCTGTCCATGCAGTTTGGGAAGTTCACCGAGTTTTTTTCTTGAAGAAGGATTTATTATTTTCCTAAATGGAAGAGAAGTATACTTTTTTCCCTATTTTAAAGGGAAGCAGGAGATTATAAATAGAGAAGGAGAATTTCAAGAAAAAAAAGTTATGTTTTTTTTTTTAGAAGAAATTGTCCAAAAGAGGAGAATTATTGGTCATCCATTAAGTTTGAAGATAATTTGATGCTACAAGAGTTTTATCGTGAAAACTTTTCTATTTTGTTTTCTTTTTATTTTGATGTTGGCTAGTAATTTCATTATGAACTAAATTAGTTAGGCACTTTGGTATGATGAACCCTAAGATGAATTTTGAATTGTGATTTTCTTTAGATAATATAATCTTTTCATTATTTTATGCAATTCAATTGTGTTTGTTTCTTATCTCATTGAATTGATATGCCTGAAATATTGATTATTATTTTACAATTCTTTAAACTTAGATTGAGAAATCAAGTTATTGAATAGATTTAGCACAATTGAAAGGAGTTGCATGTAACTCTAGAGATAGGACAACATAAATCCTCTGGATTAGGTTCAAATCTAATAGTGAAATTCAAGGGAACTATGATGCGAATTTAGGGGTTTTAATTAGAAAGAAATTCTAATTAATCTACCTAAAATTAGATATTAATTATCTTGAGAAGAATTTTAACATACTAAAGGGATTTCTACTGTTCTATAAATATTAAATTAGATTGTATAGTTTGCAAATTAATTTCTTTGTAAGTTTTTAGGGGATTCAATACTTGAGTGCTATTTATTATATTAGTCACCTTTTTCCCACTCTTTATTTCAAATTTTTATTCTTCTAGTTTGTTGAATTATTTTATTTTAGTTTTTAATTAGTTAATTAATTCACTTAAATTTAACAGTTAAATAATAGAGAAAGAGCCAATACTAATACTTTTAGTACTTGAGGGATCAACACTCGATACTCCTACGTCTTACTATACTCGATAAGTGCAATTGACTATTTGATCTATAGGTGTTGGTCTCGGATCGTATCAATTTTTAGATAAGAAATTAGGAGTTTTCCTTATTTTTATAGTGTTTTTATTTTGGAATAAGTTAATTCTTTGTTTCTTTTATGTTTATGCAGGAAGTTCTTGAAAAAGGAGCTAAATTATAGTTTTTAGCAGTGTTGGATGAGCTATTACATGGTCCATGCATAGGACAATATAGAGATGCAGAGTTAACCTATTAGCAAAGTAGAATCGCATCAGTAGTTAAATGTGTGGGCTTTTGCTTGGCCCATGCATTGGGTCAAGCAAAATATTAGATCCAAAATTGATAAATACAAGCAGGCTACCTTTTAAGATAATAAAGACCTAATTTGGGTAAAATTCCTGGGTGGAAAAAGAGCATATTTTTAGGAGAGAAAAGTGGATTCAAGATCTAAACTAAAGATTTTGTGAAGATTGGATGCCATTCTCTTTGATGTTTTCATTGTTTTTATTTAGCAAGACTTTTCTTTGAAAATTCTTTTACTCAATTCAATGAATTCTTTCATCTTTTAGGATGAACTAATTCTTTAATTTTGGGGATTAAGGTGAAAGCCCATTTATTTCATGAATCTATGAAGTGATTTTTGCTTCAATTATGTTGGTTTCCTTGATTTAATCTATTTGAGCTTAATTGATCATGTATGTATGAAAATATGTATATGTGTAATATTTGAGATTCTAGATGATAGAGTAAGAGTAGAAGTCTAGGGTTGGTCATAACATATTAAACTAGGAGATTGAGACCATGAGAGTAGGCTTGACTTTTTGAGATATTCAAGGATTATTCATGTACCTTAATGCATTGTTATTGAATTTTGTGATCATGAGAATATGCATAATTTTAGTAATAATATGCTTAATTTTTCTCAATAGTGATTATTGGGTAAATTAGGAAAATCCATCTTCAAGCACAACCCAATCTTAATTGAAACAATTCTCTTGATATATTTATGAAATGATATTCTGGTGTACCCGAATTCCTTAGAAATCATTACCAAAAGAGTTTCTTTTAATTTAATTTCAGTTTTATTTAATTCATTTTGCAATTTTAGTTTTTGTTTATTATTCTCTTATTATTTTGATTGCTAGATAATAGGAAAATTAAGACTTTATTGGTATTGTGTAAAACAATTCTTGTGAGAACGATCTCTAATTATCATTATATTATTTGAGCAATTTGTGCATTTGTAAGGGTTACATACATAACACAACTCCAAGTATCAGTTATGTTACTCAATTTGATCCACCCTCAATTATCGATTTTGTCTAGCTTGGTCTCCATATTCTTAAACTTTTGAATAAAAAACTTTTGCATGTCCCATGTTTGCTTATCTTCTTGTTGAATTGGTTGGGCTATGGGAATTCCATCTTGTTGCCTTTAAAGAAAATTATGTGGATGAGAAGGCTTAGCTTGGTTGGCTTGGTTGCTCAATGAGAAGTTAGGATGATTCCTTGACTCGGTGTCATAGGTGTTAGAATAAGGATTATGAGGCTACGTATTGAAGTTGGAAACATATAACACATGTTAGGCTAAATTTAGAACTAAAGGACTCCCCACTTGGCATTCAGTACCCATGTGTCTTCCACCACACCATTCACAATTCATCGATGAGGTATTGATAACATGTCCACTCACACCTTCAAGCTTCTTTGCAAGAGCATCCATTTTAGCATTTAACATGGTATAAGTATCAATGTCATAGGCACATATAACTCGCTTGTTAATCCCTCTTTCACTTGTTTATTGGTAAGTGTTGAAGCCATCTCTTCCAATAATGAATAAGCTTTATCAATTGATTTTCCTATGTGTGAGCTTCAGATTTTGGAACTCTGGATACAAAACCTAATAATGAAAATCATTGAACCAAATCCCCAAAATGCAAAGGGTGAAGGATCTTAGAAAGTCTTGGAGAAGCCTAAAGACCAAGACCAAAGATCAAATGCAAGCCAAGCCTAGGGCTGCCAATAAAGTTTGGTGGGCTATACATCCCACATTATAGGGTTGTACAACCCTCACTATAAGGCTATATAGCTTCCCTCAAGGCTGTATAACCTTGATTAAACCTTAACTCATTGAACTTTTTGGAGCTAGTCACCCCTTTCAACCCTAAGGCTGTACAGCCCGGACACAAGGATGTATAACCCATTCTTAGTTGTACAACACACATGCAAACCTTAATTCCACTACAACACTCTCTTACTCTGTGATTGGATGTGTTAGTAAAACTATACCTTTTCCCTTTATATTTGTGCATTCTTTAAGGAATGTTGGAGGATATTAAATTAATTATAAGCTTCTGAGGGCAAAGACATTGCTAAAACATCTTAGAGACTTCCACTCCCTTTCTTCTTCCTTTGCCTTTATTCCTCTTTTTTCTATTTTGAAACCCAGATAAGGAGGGCTATACAACCTTATTAGGAGGCCATACAACCCTCATCCCAGGCTGTATAATCCTTATTCATTGTTGAATAACCCAGGTTTCTTATTCACTAATAAAAAGTTTTCTTCTTATTCTCTTCAGATTTCTTGCTTTAAGGGGTATCTTGTGGGATGTTTGATGACTCCAATGATATAATAGGATAAGGCTTTATGGCCTAGGATACCTATTCACTTCAAAATAAAGTTTTGGTTAGCTTTCAAAATGGTTTTCTTTGCTTTTCTCGCTTAAAATGCTTGTGTGATTTTCTTGTTCCTTTGGGCTTTAGGTCAAGCTTTTGTTTCTATTTTGAAATCTTGGAAAGATAACCAAGAGAAGAACTCAAGTTTCCCCTAACCTTGGTAATTCTTCTATTGTGTTAGAATGCATAATGTCATGTGAATGGTATTTTTCTAGTCCTTTAATGCCTTAATTGAATGATATATGTTTTTTGGTTTCTTTGATTTGAAACCCTACTTTTTTGTTTTGTTTTTATCACCTTAGGGTTATAATCAAGTGAGGAATAAAAGTTTCATTTGATCTTGATAATCCTCTTTTGTGTTAGAATTCATAGATAGTCATGTGAATAGTGCTTTTTAGTTCTTTGGTCTCCTAGATTCATGGGGGCATTCTAGCTACTCCTATGTTAGGTTCTGCCCTAAATGTTTTTAGCTCTTTATGAGCAAATGAGTGAGGGTTCAATGACCCTAGGACCTCACTTGAGTGAATCTTTACCTTAGGCCACCTAACATCTTCAAAGTGCTTAACCTTGTGCGTGTCAATATCCTCTCTATTACTCATGATTCATGCATGCCACAATCTGTATTATTTGGTTTGTGATGATAACATATGAATATTATGGACATAGATACATGCTAGGCACCTTGGCTATGGAGATAGGGTATAGTGATAACCATGGGTTTCATTTCCCCTTCTTTGTTGGCTTTCAGTTAGCTTTTGTTTTCATGTTAATTTATTAGTAACTTGCCTATTCTTCTTGGGTATAGGTATGAGTGTTTAGGATTAGACCATGGACTTAACCTTAGCCATGTCCCACTATAGATGATTATATATGTAAATGTATGGTGAATGCATGCTAAGATCTCATACTATGATGTGATCCCCCTCCCCCTCCCCCCTCCTCCCCATTGTGGATGATTATGTATGTGAATGAATAGTGGTGCTTGATGAGACCATATAGCATGATGCATGATCCCATCCCCCCTTATGGATGTTATGTATGAATGGATAATGCATGTTTACCCCAAACCATGAGAGCATGACTCTTCTTCCCTTAGTTTGAAGACTTAGTTTGTCTAAATGGAATGCGCTTAGATGATTATTTAGGTTCGACAGTTGGACTAATCAATAAAATACTAAAAGTAAACCAAAGCTATATGAAGGCTAGATCCTAATATCTGACTAGTTTGGGGGTGCCTAACCCCTTCCCAAGTAGTACCTAATTTCCAAACCCAGTCTCTGATAGGGTAAAGACAAAATAAGCCTTCTAATTGTCTTAAAATAAGTTCAAATTTTGCCTTCCTTAAATTCATCTTTTGACCAAAGTCAGATGAAAACTCCTCTTTAGATTTAGGGATGATACCAATGTGTTGGTCTGCCTTGGTCCCCCATCGACCATTACTTTGGAAAATGAGCTTCTATCTAATGTGAAGCCTTAAGGATCCTCCGTTGATATGAATTGTGTGTCATGACTAGGGGTTATTACTAATATAAGACCCTTCATCCTCTCAATCCCTCAATGATTAATAAAAGGTACGAGTTGCAAGCAAGATATCATTCGTTTGAGTGTAGCCACAAAAATCTAGTCACTCATAGTGACGACTCTACTGGGGACTCGAAATTGACTTTGCATTCAATCTCTATTTCAATTTTAATGTTTTAAACCTGTTGTTGATATAGTCCACTGTATTCATGTAGTCTTCACACTTCACCACGAGCACTAGGTGCCTTCAGATAAACTGATAGTTCTCCAAACTTGAGACTTAAGCTCTATTTGGCCTTAAGAGATTTGGAGGAGGATTCAACACTAGTGAGCCTAGTACCTTCCGGTATATCGAATGAGGGATCATGATAAGCACCTTTTAAGCTTATGGGAGCCATCAACATCAATAACCCTTTCAACCATTAGGCACATGTAGGAGCCTATAGTACCTTGGAATAGGGTAATCCACTTGTTTACATTTTCTTTAAAGGAGAATCGAAACCCTCAAAGAACATGGTTTGATAACCCAAATACTAATTATTAGCCTATTTTCCCCTAATTTAACTATCCCTTGCATGTAAATATTTATGTATTCCCCTTTCCCCACTTTATATGATCCCATGTAAATGTCTTACCACTTTGTATAAAGGACTTCTTTATATTTTATTGTTGTACTTCTATAATTAATGTACAGACATTCCTATTTTGGGCTAAGTTCTTTTATATATATTCTTTTGAGATTTAGACTCTTCTTAATCCATAGTGACCATGTATATTATATACCCTTTGTTGATAAGAATGAGACTTCACCTAAGAAAGAGCCATTAGACCTCATGTGTGGGAGGAATAAAGTTGGAGGGATCTTATACAAAATAACGTGTGCATATCATACATACATGTATTGATTACTTATTAATGCATCATACTAATAAACCTTATATTGTAGCCATCATAACTCCATCCAAATACTCATAGAAGAGAAGAGGCAACCAACTTGTTAGAAAAAGTAAGACACCGAGTTCAGAGTAAAAAAACTGATCTAGTCATGGAACCAAACATACCATCTAAAATTTTAGAAAGGCTAATAACTGACTTTAACCATAAGATGGAAGAGAGGATTGTCGAAGAAGTAAACAAATGGGTTAATGAGATCCTGAACAAAGGAGATGCAGCTACTAATAGAGTTGACAAGGGGAAAGCACCCATGAAAGCCCCCCAACTAGTAGTAATCAATGATGGTTTGTTTGGGATGAAGGAATATCATGAGGGAAAAATTTCTAAAGACATGGGTAGTTCCATAGTTATCCCTGATAAAGCTATAAAAGTTAGGAAAGAGAGTACTCGATTCGATGACTTTGCTAAACAACTAGAGAAAATTCAAAAATTTCTCGATGTTAATGCTTTGGAGAAAGGAACATATATTGAAGAATTGCTTACTCACAAGCCCAAGAAACGACCAGCTAATTTCCTTATACCTATGTTGTTGAAATTCATATGCATGCAAAATGCAAAGAACCATGTCTATTCATATGTATTAGTCATGAAAGCATTTGGGGTACCAATTAATACAATGTTGAAACTTTTTTAATTATCATTATAAGGTTTTGCTAAGATGTGGTACTTTAACCAACCAAAGACTGTCAGGAAAGATTAGAAAAAGTTGACAGAAGGTTTTGAAAGGCACTATGCTTGCAATTGAGATTTGAAAGTCACATTGTATTGGAATCTTTGAATAAAAAAACTAGTGAGAGCTTTAATGATTATATTAAAAGATGGAAAAAATGGCTTCAAAAGCAACCACTAGGCCTACTAAGAGAAAGTAAGCTAAAATGATTATGAAAGGGTCTTTACTAGGGATTAACACCATAGTTAGAAGAATGTTGCTTCCAAATTTCAAAGATCTCCGAGAAGCAAGCTTATAGGCTGAAGAATTGGAGATTGAGTAAAAAAGGCAATACAAGGAAAGGAGAAGCACCCTATCCCTATCCCAAACAAAAGGGAATAAAATGACTAATGTTAATGCAGTAAAGGCCTTTAGGCAGTTTACTAATCTAGGAATGCCTTTATCTAAAGCATTTAAGAGGTTACATAAGAAAAGGGTGTTGAAACCTTTAGCATTAAGACCACCTTCTAATCTACTACCCATGGGGTATGACACTAATGCCTATTATGCTTTTCATCAAGGAGTAGGTCACAACACTAATGACTGTTATAGATTGAGGCATGAGATTCAGGACCTTATTGACAATAATGCAATTATTCCATCAAACTCTAGAAGGCTTAGCATTCGAAGCAACCCTCTCTCAAACTGATTACGAGATTCTTGAAGAAGTTGTTTTGGCTACTATAAAGGGGATCACAAAGGAGGCTTTAGTAGTTTGCACTATTAATTCATGGGAAAGCTCAAATGAGGAGATCGACGAGGAGCAAATAGAGAGAATGATTAAACTATAAGAGAAGAGCGATTGAGATAAGGAAGCCGAGTAAGTGAATCATATGACTTGTAGTGGGAAATTCTATCATGATAGGGAAGCTCTTAAGGAACCAAGGATGGAAAAATGGACAGATGAACGTGCGGTGAAGGAGAAAGTGGAGGACAATCCCATTGTGAAGCAATTGAAAAACCATAATTGAAAGCCACTAATGAACAAAAAGAGCAAACTAAAGTAGAACTTTTGGGCCATTCAGGAAGATCATGTAGAGAAAGGGACTAACTTGTAAAAGTAGAATGCATCATTTGTGGACTCATAACGAGAGTATGTGGGTTTTGCAAGTTTACTGAAGCTGCATATACGGGGATAAAGTTGGAAGACATCGAGAGCATGATTGAGAACTCCATGAAGGAAGTAGGTGGTAAGGAAAAGAAGAATTTTATGGTTAGAAGTAAACCTACTCTAGCAGACGGGGCAACACTGTGGGTAGAATTTCTAAAGATTAAGCAAAAGGATGATCAGATGAAATAAAGTTTTAAAAAGGTTGTCAAGCTTGTTACCATAACAGATGATGGGAAAGAGGCAGATCCTATACAAAATGTTGACTTGAGGTTCTGAATGATGGAACAAAGGACAAAGAAAAGGAGAAGGCTCAGATAAAATAAGCTCTAGTCAACCACCTAGATAAAGAGGATTTTCTCAATATTAATGATGTTCTTGTTTCTATTCTCTTTGAGGACGATGATGTATTTCTTTCTAAGTTTAAGGCAATGAATGATGAATTTGCAAAGCAGTTGAATGCAAGGTTTTTAAAGGTACTAGACTACCCAAAATAGTTAGCCAACATAATACCAATACCGAAGAAGGATGGAAGGGTGAAGATGTATGTCGACTATAGGGATTTGAATAAAGCATGCCCAAAGGATGACTTTCCTTTGCCACACATAGATGTACTAGTTGATAATGTTGTAACTTATGTCATGTATTCCTTCATGGATGGATTCTTTGGGTATAATTAGATTTTCATGGCCATCACAAATTAGGTGAATATATCTTTTTGCATAAAATGGGGGACGTATTGCTACAAGGTGATGTCGTTTGGGTTGAAGAATGCATGAGCAACCTATTAGTGAATTGCAACTACCTTATTACATGACTTGATCCACAAAGAGGTAGAGGTGTATGTGGATGATATGATGATGAAATCAGAGACCAAGGAAGGGCAATTTAGAGCTTCAGAAAAGTTCCTAAGAAGGTTTAGTGAATATAATTTGAGGCTGAATCTTAAGAAGTGCATGGTCGGGGCCACCTTTAGTAAGCTATTGGGACGTGTAGTCAATGAAAAGGGAATCAAAGTGGATATAGATAAGATAAAGGCTATTCAAGAAATGCCTACACCTAATACAAAAAAGGACATATGAGGTTTCTTGGGTCATTTATAACATATAAGCTAGTTAATAACAAGATTGACCCCCATCTGTGAACCTATTTTCAAGTTGCTAAGGAAGAATCAACCGATGGAATGGAATGAGCAGTGTCAAGAGGCCTTTGAAAAGATAAAAGAGTATTTGACTAACCCACCAGTATTAAAGCCACCAAGCCTGAAAGACCTTGGACTTTGTATTTAATAGTGGAGGATAGTTATGTAGCTACAATGTTGGCTCAAGAAGATAACACAAGTAATGAGCACGCAATATATTACCTTAGTGAGAAGTTATTGTCTTATGAAGAGAAGTACAATCAGGTAGATAAGACTTGTTTGGCACTGGTCTAGGGTAATGAAGAAGCTGAGGCATTACTTTCAATCGTACTTGGTAAAGGTGATCTTGAAGCTAGACCTAATTAGATACCTCCACAAGGCCCTTTCCTTAACAAGAAGAATAGCAAAGTAGTTGATCATATTGACTGAATTTGATATGAAGTATGTAGCCAAGAAGGTTATTAAAAGACAAGCAGTCTTGGATTATTTGGCATAACAACCCTTGAAGAAGAAGAATTTGAGCCTCCCTAATTTCTAGATAAGGCATTAGGAGCAACCAAACCTTTAAGGTGGAGAGTTTACTTCGATGGAGTAATGAACAAGAAAGGGGCAGGAGTAGGGGTAATTATGATTTTGCTTAAAGGAGAACTTTTTCTTGTAGCTCAAAAGCTCGATTATGAGGTGACTAATAACATGGTTGAGTATGAAGCATGTGTGTTAGGACTTGAGCTCCTAAGGCAAATAAGGGTTAAGGCAATAGAGGTGTTTAGGGATTCATTATTGGCCATTTCATAAATAACAGATGAGTAGAAGTTAAAAGAAGATCATTTAAGACCATACTTGGAGCATGTGAAAAGGTTAATGCAAAATTTTTAAAGGATCACATTTCACCATCTACCAAGAGAAGAAAATGCAATAGCTGATGCTTTGACAACTTTGCTCTATGTTTAGGAAGGGCTTAGGGTAATGCCTATGAAACCACTTATCACACTTCATTTTGGAATACTATGCTACATGGGTGCAGGTGTGATATAGGTGTCAATGGAAAATTATCATCGTATTTTGATATACAAAGGTTACTTAGAAGATGGCAAATACACAAAAGAGTGGAGGCTATCTTCGCAATTTATGGTGTACGATGGGGTAATGTATAAGAAAATGCCTAACAGGGTTCATTTACGATGTCTGGCTAAGGGAGAGACCTATAAAGTTATGAAAAAGGTGTATGCATGAGTCTGTGGCCCCCATATGAATGGGAAAATATTGGCAAAGAAAATTCTAAAATGAGAATATTATTAGACTATTATGGAACATGATTGTATTCAGAAAGTTTGAAGCTATCACAAATGTCACATTCATGGTGGCCTTAGTCATTTGCAACTTACAGAGTTATATAATTTGACTTCACCTTGGTAGTTTGTAACTTGGGGCATTGGTGTAATTAGAGAAGTTAGACCGCTAAGTACATCGTAGTAGCAATTGGCTACTTTTTGAAGTGCATAGAAGCTGAAGCCTTCAGTCATAGGAGCAAAATAGATGGCACGATTTAATGAGAAGAACCTAACTTGTTGTTATGTTTTATTACAACATATTGTTACAAATAATGAGGTCCATTTCCATGCAGAGATTAAGGACATGTTAAGAAACTATAAGGTGATCCACTAAAAATCATCACCGTACAAACCACAGGCTAATAGAGCAGTATAAACGATAAACAAGAATATCAAGAACATTATTGTGAAGATGATCGAGACATATAAAGATTAGTTTAAGAAATTATCCTTTGCATTGTCAGGTTATTGAACTACGACAAGGATGTCGATTGGGGTAACATCATACATACTATTTAATTTGTGGGATGGATGCGGTACTACTAGTCGAGTTTGATATAAAGTCTTTATAAGTATTTATTGAATCTGACATGCTTGAGTACCAATGGGAGAGAAGTAGATTTGAACAGTTGGCTTTACTCGATGAAAGGAGCTAAAGGCCCTGTATCACATCCATTATATCAAACCATGCTAGGCTGCTCATTTAATAAGAGGGTCAAGCCAAACATGATAAAAGTTGGTGATCTGGTACTGAAGGCAATCTAACTACGAGCTCAAGATCCCTGGGGAAAATTCAAGCCGAATTGGGAAGGCCCCTACGTGGTCAAACAAATATATTTAGGTGGAGTAGTAAAGTTAGTAGATATTGATGGGAATGAATTCACCAAGCCAGTGAATGTATACCAATTAAAAAGTACTTCGTATGAGGTGTGAGAGAAGTGAAAGTAGCCTACTAAGTTGAAAACCTAAGAGGATGGCCTAGACAAAAATTAGGGCATAAATAAATAACGAAAAAAAAAGAAAAAAAAAAGTAAGAAAAAAAAAAAGAAAAAGCTCGCTAAGTCGAAAACCTGAAAAGGTGGTTTAAGCAAAAGTTAGAGCATGAAAAAAAAAAAAAAAATATATATATATATATATATATATATA